>JAUCBJ010006887.1:0-163514 GCA_032718475.1 Nemertoderma westbladi | reverse complement strand
GATAGGTTTAGCGCCCATCCATACCTTCGTGTAGCAGATAGGAGTAGCGCCCACCCCTACCTTCGGGAAGCAGATAGGTTTAGCGCCCATCCATACCTTCGGGTAGCAGATAGAGTAGCGCCCACCCTACCTTCGGGTAGCAGATAGGAGTAGCGCCCACCCCTACCTACGGGAAGCAGATAGGAGTAGCGCCCACCCCTACCTTCGGGTAGCAGATAGGAGTAGCGCCCACCCCTACCTTCGGGAAGCAGATAGGTTTAGCGCCCATCCATACCTTCGGGTAGCAGATAGGAGTAGCGCCCACCCCTACCTTCGGGAAGCAGATAGGTTTAGCGCCCATCCATACCTTCGGGTAGCAGATAGGAGTAGCGCCCACCCCTACCTTCGGGTAGCAGATAGGAGTAGCGCCCACCCCTACCTTCGGGTAGCAGATAGGAGTAGCGCCCACCTCTACCTTCGGGTAGCAGATAAGAGAAGCGCCCACCCTTACCTTCGGGTAGCAGATAGGAGTAGCGCCCACCCCTACCTACGGGTTGCAGATAGGAGTAGCGCCCACCCCTACCTTCGGGTAGATAGGAGTAGCGCCCACCCCTACCTTGGGGTAGCAGATAGGAGTAGCGCCCACCCCTACCTTCGGGTAGCAGATAGGAGTAGCGCCCACCCCTACCTTCGGGTTACAGATAGGAGTTGCACCCACCCCTACCTTCGGGTAGCAGATAGGAGTAGCGCCCACCCCTACCTTCGGGAAGCAGATAGGAGTAGCGCCTACCCCTACCTTCGGACAGAAGATAGGAGTAGCGCCCACCCCTACCTTCGGGTAGCAGATAGGAGTAGCGCCCACCTCTACCTTCGGGTAGCAGATAAGAGAAGCGCCCACCCCTACCTTCGGGTTACAGATAGGAGTTGCAACCCACCCCTACCTTCGGGTAGCAGATAGGAGTAGCGCCCACCCCTACCTTCGGGAAGCAGATAGGAGTAGCGCCCACCCCTACCTTCGGACAGAAGATAGGAGTAGCGCCCACCCCTACCTTCGGGTAGCAGATAGGAGTAGCGCCCACCCATAGCTTCGGGTAGCACGGTAGCGCCCACCCCTATCTTTTGGTAGCAGATAGGAGTAGCGCCCACCCCTACCTTCGGACAGAAGATAGGAGTAGCGCCCACCCCTACCTTCGGGTAGCAGATAGGAGTAGCGCCCACCCATAGCTTCGGGTAGCACGGTAGCGCCCACCCCTATCTTTTGGTAGCAGATAGGAGTAGCGCCCACCCATACCTTCGGGTAGCACAGTAGCGCCCACCCCTACCTTCGGGTAGCACAGTAGCGCCCACCCCTACCTTCGGGTAGCACAGTAGCGCCCACCCCTACCTTCGGGTAGCAGATAGGAGTAGCGCCCACCCCTACCTTCGAGTAGCTGATAGGAGTAGCGCCCACCCATACCTTCGGGTAGCACAGTAGCGCCCACCCCTACCTTCGGGTAGCAGATAGGAGTAGCGCCCACCCATACCTTCGGGTAGCACAGTAGCGCCCACCCCTACCTTCGGGTAGCAGATAGGAGTAGCGCCCACCCATACCTTCGGGTAGCACAGTAGCGCCCACCCATACCTTCGGGTAGCACAGTAGCGCCCACCCCTACCTTCGGGTAGCACAGTAGCGCCCACCCCTACCTTCGGGTAGCACAGTAGCGCCCACCCCTACCTTCGGGTAGCACAGTAGCGCCCACCCCTACCTTCGGGTAGCACAGTAGCGCCCACACATACCTTCGGGTAGCACAGTAGCGCCCACCCCTACCTTCGGGTAGCAGATAGGAGTAGCGCCCACCCATACCTTCGGGTAGCACAGTAGCGCCCACCCCTACCTTCGGGTAGCAGATAGGAGTAGCGCCCACCCATACCTTCGGGTAGCACAGTAGCACCCACCCCTACCTTCGGGTAGCAGATAGGAGTAGCGCCCACCCATACCTTCGGGTAGCACAGTAGCGCCCACCCATACCTTCGGGTAGCACAGTAGCGCCCACCCCTACCTTCGGGTAGCACAGTAGCGCCCACCCATACCTTCGGGTAGCACAGTAGCGCCCACCCCTACCTTCTGGTAGCAGATAGGAGTAGCGCCCACCCATACCTTCGGGTAGCACAGTAGCGCCCACCCCTACCTTCGGGTAGCAGATAGGAGTAGCGCCCACCCATACCTTCGGGTAGCACAGTAGCACCCACCCCTACCTTCGGGTAGCAGATAGGAGTAGCGCCCACCCATACCTTCGGGTAGCACAGTAGCGCCCACCCCTACCTTCGGGTAGCAGATAGGAGTAGCGCCCACCCATACCTTCGGGTAGCAAAGTAGCGCCCACCCCTACCTTCGGACAGAAGATAGGAGTAGCAGGAGTAGCGCCCACCCCTACCTTCGGGTAGCAGCTATCGAAAAGAGGAGCCTTTTGGTCTCCCATGGATTCGGCCGACTGTTTGTTTTGATACTTCCATATATACTTTGTATATTACATATGCCGACCTAACATCATTAACTGAAATTATCAACCACAGTGAGAAGTAGATAATTTTTTTAGTGAAAATTACGTCCATACACCGATCCGCCTTGATAACCTGTATGCTAGTAGGGCCTAACTATATAGTAACGACAGAAACTTGACAATTAATTACTTAGTAAATCAGATAAATTCGGTATAACAAAGGATTAAATGCGGTTGGGATGTGATTACATCAATTATTTGATATTTCCTTTTAAACTGTTAGATGGGCGAGAAACAACGCGAAGTAGCCATGAGGAGATACGGTGGTAATGTGGCGGTTAAACCAATTTAAATAAAAAATAATATTGTCTTACAATTTCCTTCATACTTTGAAAACTGTGCAATGTAATGCGCCAAATAGTTAGTGAACAAGTTTGATTTTATGAATAGTTTGGCTTGACCAGTACATGTTAAGTATTTAAATTCAATTAAGATATTTACACTAAGATTATAATTAAATTAAACAAACAAATACCGTAGTATGTTTTCCCAATCCTATATACTAATTTCAATACAATATTAAATATTTATTTATATTATCATCACACTTTCTTTATAAATAATCGTTTTCTATTAGAAAAAATCAAAAATGTTTTGTTTAGTAATCAATTATTTAAACAATAACTTCAGTGAATCTTCTAAATAAATTGTTTGTATGTCTCAGTGCGGATATAGATTATAAAATAGTCTTCAGTCAATAATTAATATAGTAAATAATAAATTAATGGAAGAATTTAATTAGACTTTTATATGATTATAGTGATGTTAATTTGTATTAATGGGTTTTAATGTTTACTTAAGTTTATATTTGATGTCTTATAAGCCAATTGTGGTTGGTGGGCCACTGTGCCCAGGATATTATAAATTACCTATTCATTTATTCATAATAATAATGACCCGGTAACAACTATTTCAGGGAATTTTATAAATAATGCCAAGTAAAATTTGAGTATGACTTTATTGTCACAATGAGACAAATTTTATTTAGAAGCCGAAATTATGAGTTCAGGAATTAATTCAAATTAATTGCAATTATATTTCTGGAAAATCGTAAGTTAAATTAAAATAATATAAGAGGCTCAAGAATATTAAAGTGGTGGTGGATAACATAAAAAATAAATCATAAATATCGTACCGGTAAAAGCAAATAGTATTACTGGTATAAATAATTCGGTATTCAAATTATTATAAAGTATATATATTAAATAAACCATTAATTATCGGTACAGGCCATCGCGTGCATTTGCAGTTCGTCCAAATCTTGGTAAATTTTATTACAGGTGGGGCAGGAGCGAGCGACTGCGCGTTCATTAACCGGTGGGTCATTGGGAGCGAATGGGTGAGCGGGGGCTGCAGCTTGGCCTAGCCGCTGGGGCGACTGGCGACCAGCTGCCACGTCCGGGACCGTGACGTTCCTACCCCAGGGCCACCAGCCGGTACCCCGTTCACCGCCAGCCGCTCCCCTCTCCCCCCCACCAGCTCCCCTGTCCCCACCAGCTCCCCACTCCCCCCCACGCCCAACCGCGTGACTCCGCCTCATCCCTTCCAGCTGTAGGTCGTTGTACTTCTCCGCCAACTCGGCTAGATCGATCCTCGCCTTCTCTAACTCCGAACCCAACCTATTCCTGTCGCCATGGGCTTCCTCCCTACTTCTACGTTCTGCCTCGAAGTCCGATTTATAGATCTCGGCCTGCGCTTTATACAACGCAGTGTTTTCCGCCTCATCCTTAGCCTCCTTCATAATCTTTGTCATCTTCTCAATATCATCCGCCTTCTTCTTATTAATCTCTATGGATCTCTCCAACTGCATGTGTAATTTCCCCCTCTCCTGGACCAACCTCTCGTTCTGCTGTTGCAGATTAATCCTATCCTTATCGATGTCGTCGACTGCCCCGTTCAACCTATTATACTCCTCAAACAGAACCCGGTACTTATTATCATTCTCTTGAATTCGCTGTATAAGTAATTCCTTCTCTTTCTCTTCGTCTTGCAGTCGACCATTAAATTTCTTGACGTTCTCTTTCATCGCTTGTTTCTGCAACTCGAGCTTCTCTTTAGTTTCATCCAACTCGAAGTTTTGTTCGGCGGATTTCTTCTGGTATTTTACGAGGTCATTGTGGGTGACCTCGTACCTACTTAGCAACCGCTTGTAGTCTGTCTGCGCGCCCGCTACCTCTTTCTCCAGCATCTCAACCGCCGCGTTTTTCAACCGCAATGTATTTTCCACCGCGGGGTCTTTACGACTTAACTCCAACTCCGTCTCAACCTGCTGCAACAAATGTTTGTTGTGTTCGTTCTCTTCGGCGACTTCACTTAGTTTATTGCTCAGCTTCTCAATCTGCTTATCTTTCGCGTGGCTTTCTATAATATAAGACGAGCATTTATTCTCGTAGAGTTTCGCTTCTTTCTGGGTCTCGAGGACAGCGACCTTGAGTGCTTCTATCTCTTTATCCTTTTCTGAGATCATAAGAGTCAGGTTGCTGGGCTCGGCATTTTCCCCAATAGAAGAATTCAAAGCGTCTATTGCGTCTTTTAACTCGCCAATAACAATGTCTTGCCCCTTTATTAATTCCTCCTTCTCGGTTATCTTCTTCTTATAATCATCATTATCTTTTACAGACGCAACTAGTTTGTTATTCAGTTCATTAATCTGTTTAGCGAGAAGATGAGAATCGTCATCGAATATAGATTCACCCGCGTTGGTAGTGGGGCTGTCGATGTCGTCAAACACATCGTTAGCGGTGCTGTTGTTGACGTTGACCTCCATAGACGACGTCGCAGACGCCGCTACTGGACTCAGGGAACGAAACCTCTTGGCATCCCTTCCCTGTTTGCTCAATAATTCTCGTTTAATCTTATTGAATTCTCTTCTCTCTGCGTCTATTTGATTTCGCTCATCATTAATCGACCTCTGTTGGCTCTGTAACTGAACTATTAAGGCAGCAATGCCGTTACCCACGGTGTCTTCGTTCTCGTCAGGTTGCTCGGCAACCACCATGAAACTGGAATCGTCATCGATGTAAGTTAGTGACTGTAGATCTTTGAGTTGCTTGCGAAACGCCACGGTTTCCACGGTCAAATTATTATTCATAGCAACTAACTCTTCTTTCTCTGCAACAACACTCTCATACTTATCTCTGACAATGTTGAACTCCCTGCGAAGTTTATTGAGTTCTGACTTACCGCTACCGGCAGTAACAACAGGAGTAACTTGTTCCGATCCCGTAGTCGAAGATCGACACTGTTTTTCCAACTCAAGGTCTCGTAAAGTTGCTTTCAGATCGCCAACTTCATTTTCCAAAACACTGTTTAGTTGCTGGAGGTTTTTAACCTTTTCTTCGGTATTATTTCGCTTCAGTTTATCGCTTTCATTCTGCCGAATAGTCTTCTCTCTGAACGCTAAAATGTCGGAAACTTTACTATTTACCAACTCATTCGTTCGAATAATTTCGGCCTTTAAAGTTTCGTTTTCCTTTTTAACGGTTTCTAACAATGAAATTAGTCCCAAAGAATTCATTGAATATTGAGTTCCATCGCTAAGTAAAGAAAATGAATCGGTTTCATTTTTTAAAAGGTTTAACAACGAAATGTGGCCCTTCGTTAGATGAAATTGAAGTGGCTTCTAGAATACTAATATCTGAGGAAGAATTCGACGACAAATGACTGACAGCCATTATCTAATCATATGATATAGCACTGTAGCAGTAGGACCTCTAATCTACACTACATCTACAGGCTCTAGGCCTATAACACTATAATAATAATGTAATAATAGATTAACGACTTAGACTAATCGGCCAAAGACTTGCTTTGTACTGCTGTACACATCCTGTACTCTAGTACCGATGTACTGATGTAACAGAGAATTTTCACGCCCCATGCAAAATCACACCCCGGTTAACATTCCCTGGGTAGTGTATTCTCACTCCCGGGATGTATTTTCCTCCCTATCTGTGTATTTTATTTTATCTATTTTATTTTATATATTTATCTATGTATTTCCTTCTCCCAGCCTCCAGTGTCCAGTCAGCCAGTGAAAACTCACCCCTGCCTGCCTGCATTTATCAATGTTCATTCTGAGCAAATCCCTCCCCGGTTGAATTTCTCTAGTGTATTCTTACTCCCGGTGTATTTTTTTTTGTATCTTCTACAGTAGGCCTTATTTACTACAGTACTATATATACAAATCTCCAACGTGTGTTTGTCTGTGTACTGGTACTACATACTAGAGGTATCTACTGTGGGTACTGGGTAGGTATCCGTCACCCGTCAGCCCGTGGTCTAAACTGTAGCACTGCAGGGCAGGCTATATCAAATTTAAATTATATTGAAATTTAAAATATCAATGGGGTAAGAATACACTGAGGGGGGTTAAATTTCACTAAAAAATCACACAGAGTATTTTCACACCCGGTTAAAATAGGCTACCCTGACAGCGTAGTGAATTCTAACCGGGGGGGGGGGGGGGGGGGGGGGGGGGGGCAGACTGGAATCCATACAGTACACTTTGCGCCGGATTAAACCGGCGCACTTTGCAATAAAAGCGCGCCAATGTGGCGCGTGGCGCGCTCGAAAATCGTAAAGCGCGCCGACTTTGGCGCGTGGCGCGCTCGAAAATCGTAAAGCGCGCCGGCTTTGGCACGTGGCGCTCCCAAAAATAAAAACCGGCGCCGATTTGTTAGTTTACAGGTTTAACAATTAGGCTATGGAAGTGCCTTAAAAATTGCATTAGCTGTTTAACATTGTTTAACGCTGTTTAACAGTTTAACACTGTTTACATTGACAGATTGGTTACACTCCCTCAAAATTGAATTTGCATTGGCTGATTGGCGTGGCGCTCTTCAAAATTGTTTCAATGTGTCGCGCGCTTAAAGATTTAGTTGGCGTGGGGTTTCTTCGAAATTGCATCGGCGTGCTTAAAAATTTAGGCGGCGCACGGTCTGAGGGTTTTTCTTCGAAATGGCATCGGCGCGCGGCGCGCATAAAAATTGGTCGGCGCGCTATCCGGCGCACTTTTTGGATGGATTCCATACAGGGGGGGGGGGTGAAAATACACTCTGAACACTAGTGAATTCTAACCCGGGGGTTAATTTTTAGCGGTGTGGAAATTCTCTGCTACACCGGTAGGTCTACTGAAACAGGTAGCCGGTAGGGCTACTGAACTAAAACTGAAATCCGGAAATGGGGAATGTTACGATTGGGCTGTTGGCTGTTGGGTGTGTTGGGGTACCTTCAAATTCAATATAAAATACAGTAGTATTTACAGTGGCGGACTAAAGAGCTAAACCTTAATGAAAACTGTCATGTACAGATGTAACCCTCAGACCCTAACCCTAAAATTCCGCTAAATTTCTTATATTGTGACATATCATACAGTCATATGGTTAGGGCAGTAGGGTTACATGACAGTTTTCAATAGGTTTAAGGCAGTACAGCCTGACAGCAGTAAGGCCTGACCAACTACTGAACTAACCCTAACCAAAATAATACACCAAATATACTGATACTGTGATGTGATATACCCATAATACAGTAGGGAACACATGCCCGAAATGGCAGCACAGGCGCACTGCCATTTTTGAAAATTGCACTGCCATATTAGGCAGTTTTACCCTAAATTTTGTATAAAATGTCAATTTGTATACACTTCCTGCTGGAAGGGCCCCATTTTTATTTAATTGGATGAAAATATGATATATATTGGAGGTAAATTCAAAATTCGGTAGAGTTTCATGGTTGGGTTTCAGAGATATTTCACATTAAAAATTGTTAGTCCAAAACATGCACTGCCTAAAATGGCAGTGCAAAACAGGCCTCCATATTTTCTGTTAACTTTATTAGGATGACCTTACGTTTTCAGCAAATAGGAGGCCAATTACTCGGGTTACCTTCAGATCATGTGATATGGCTGCTGCTTCCACTAGTATTTACATAGGTAATATACCTATAATATAGGCCTATAAGTCACATAAGTATATTATTGCAAGAAATCCTATATTTTGATTTAGTATCATGAATGTCAGTGTGTTACTATTTTTGTGATTGACATATATATTGGTGATTTTTTTATTCTGTTCTATTTTATTATTTGTTTGCCTATTATTTTAATATACTTTTAGTTGCATTTGATTTATATCATATTTACAATTTCCTTTAGAGGCTGTGAGCGTGGGAAGTGATAGATTCATAATAAATTGTTTAGGAATATGTTTGTATTTGACATATATATATAATAATCTAAATAAAGGAATAATACATTGCGGATATCTTACTGTAGGTACCCGAAACGTGACTGTACCCGGAAATGGCCAGGCACAGCCGCACAGGCACCCGGCTCGGCTGCGCTGCCCGGTCCTCTGTCTAACCAACGCTGTCCTGTGATACGATACACGATACGGTACGGTACTTCAGCTCAGCAGAGACCATTTACATTTTCAGATTCTGTAATCCTAATCGTAGATTGATTTTGTATACAAAGGATCCACGGCGACAACACCATGTTTATCTCAGTACCGGTATCTGACTACAGGATTATAGGCGAGGCTGCGAGGCGGGCCACTTTAAGGGTAAATCTTTTCGACCTACGCGTAGGCCTACGCGTAGCTACGCGTAGCTACGCGTAGTTTGTAACTTCCATTCCTGTCATTTACCGGTAGGGCCAGACTTACTGCCTTTTTAACAACTACGCGTAGGTGTTTAAAACTACGCGTAGTTATTTTGGAACTACGCGTAGGTATTTTGCAACTACGCGTAGGTGCTACGCGTAGCTACGCGTAGGTGCTACGCGTAGAAGTCCTGATAACAATGATTTTTCATTTCAGGTCCGGTAGGGTTGCGTTGTTAGGCAAGTATCGGTATATGTCAGGTATCTGATTATCAGACAAATGTAATAACAGAAGCGGAAACTCGTATCTCTACATACAGCACTGGTCACTGGTAATAAATAATATTCGGCTCTTTCACATACAAACACAGAGGATGAATAAAAAGTAAACTTAAAATTCACGTCTCATGATTCAAGTATCTTTGTTTTCATTAGATTATTTAAATATTGAACAGTAGTAAATAAAGCGACCAGTCTACCGGTGAAGAGGTTAAGCGAAAGCTGATAAATACTGCATATAATCAAATTGTTTGGTCAAATAACAAGTGCAACCAATCATGGTAGACTAATTAGTCTCCCCCTTCCCTTGTCAAGGGGTTAACATATTAAATACAGTATATCCTTGCCCTATCGTGAACAAAGGCAATAAAAAGCATAGAGAATCGATAAGAACCATCGGCCTATTTCCTTTGTAAACTATTTTTGAACTTTAAACATTAATTATTAACACATTTTACCGCCCGCAACGCATGAAGTAAAGAATATGTAGTCTTCGCGTATTCCTCTATATAGAGTATACAGGTATAGGATACATTACTGTTGAAAGCATTTGATGGTTGTGGGTTGTTTATTGAACATACCGTATTGTGTCTTATTTTAGTACTGACTCGCTTGGAATACGTAAGCCTACTAATGATAAACGACGTATAGGCATAGTTATGGGTAGCACCTATGCGTAGGTCGCGTAGGACCTACGCGTAGCACCTACGCGTAGCTACGCGTAGCACCCACGCGTAGTTATTGTTAAAACTCTGAAACTGGTGATATATGACCCAATGTTGCGAACTACGCGTAGCTACGCGTAGCTACGCGTACCTACGCGTAGGCCTACGCGTAGGTCGAAAAGATTTACCCCACTTTAACACAAATTCAGGAAATTTCACTGCACGGTCTGACTGTACCGGTATTCATTCAACTGTTCAATGCCAGAAGACCGCAAGATGCATGTATATTGCTGAGCTGATTGTCAGATTGTACAAAATGAAATGAAAATATAAATTCAAAAATTGCAGTTTTGTGAAGCAGATAAGCAGTTAGGTACTCAAAATCTCGTCACCCCACTACCATTTCACTACCCTTACCAGAGAATCTTAATTTCGCGAATATTTTTACTTTTGATAAACAAGTAGCAGGAAATCAGGGTTTAATTTTTTGTAGAATTAATCCTAGATAAAATTAAATATTGGAAAAATTAAGATAAACATTAAGTCATTTCAGCATTTAGGCTTCTAATCATAAAAGTGTGTTGTCATGCCCACGCCCCAGGAATAGGTTTCTTGATTTTAATACTTAAATTCAATACATTAAATTAAAAATAGGAATAATAGGCCAAGAAATATATTATCAAACTGCAATGTTTGCTCACACAAACTAACGGCTGTGCATTATCATTTATTCAGAGTAGCACTAATACAGTTTTATTATTATTACATATGAGCGAATAAGAGCGATATAATGAAGTTATACTGTAGTAATTACCAGTTATGCAATAATTGTATAAGTGAGTAATACACTACTACATGTGCCAGCTCGGCACTTGGTGATGTCATAAGCATAACATCAGTCATCCCTGCTATCAGTAGTGGTAGGTCCAACCTTGGCTTAGTGGTTTAATACTTTGCCTTGAAATCTCATCATAGACTGATAGACTGAATCACCAGCCGATCGCCTCAATGGTTGGAAGGCCCACTTTGAAAAGCTCCTCAATAATGACAGGGTATTGCCTGATAACTTTATAGAAATAAAAGTGTCTGAGTCTGTACTCCCAGATATTCCCATTGGCGATATCTCCTCTGCAGAAGTGAAGGCTGCTGCAAAGAGCATTAAGACCAATCGTGCCAGTGGAGTATATGGTGTTCCCCCTGAGGTCTTTAAAATACCCAAGTGATTAAAGCTCATCTATCCCATCATAGTAGACATGTACAGAACAACAAGAGTCCCACAAGACATGAAAACAAATAAGTTGGTGCCAGTTCCCAAGAAGGGCAACCTAACACTTCTATGGTTCTTTTCGGGGAATCTCATTAATCTCGATTGCTGCAAAGCTATACAATAGGATTCTATTAAATCGCATCAGGGATCCCATTGAGAGACTGCTCCGTGGAAATCAGAATGGGTTCCGTAAAGGTCGTGGGACCATGGAGCCCATTTTGGCACTTAGAAGGATAATTTAAGAGTTATCAAAAAAGAAAGACAGGCATCTGGCTGTTACTGTATCTTTGTTGACTTCTTCAAGGCCCTTTGATTCAATCTCTCGCTCACGTATGTTCAGCATACTTTCATTATATGGGATTCCTGATGAAATTATTGCAGCAATCAGATCAGTATACGATGGTTCGACATATGTGTCTACTGTTGATGGTGACACAGAACCATTTGAAGTATTATGGGGAGTCCTCCAAGAAGATACACTTGCGCCATTCTTGCTCATAATTGTGGTTGACTATGTTCTACGCATGTCCTTAGATCATCATAATGATGATGGGGTGATGGTAACTCCACCTATTGGCTCCAGAAGTCGAGGAAATCCTGCCAAGTACTTAACTGATCTAGACTTTGCTGATGACTTAGGAGTACTCTCAGAATCACTAGAGGGAGCCCAACGGCTCCTCAGCTCATTAGAACAGGCTGCTTCTAGTGTTGATCTTTTTATTAACTCCAAAAAGACAAAAACTAACTAACTTAAACTTACTTACTTAACTAAAACTAACTTAACTTTGAAGGTCCTCAGCAAGTCTCTGACCGGATGAGCATAAGCTCAAATGGTATGCTTGAGCATGTGAACGACTTCTGTTGCCTGGGATCATGGATCCGGAAGTCGGGTGAGGACCTTCGAATACGTAAGGAAAGGCATGGGCAGCCTTGAATAGGCTTTCCAGGATTTGGAAGCGCAGAGAATTAATCGGAAACTTAAGGTCAGATTATTTAGAGCAGCAGTAGTTCCAGGACTCCTTTATGGGAGTCCATGCTGGGCTCTAACTGCTGAGGACACGGCTGATGCCACGACGGGTTCATTGTGTCAAGTACAATGTACACATCTCCAACCAGACACTATATAACATCATCTCATTGGTTCCCCCAAGCTTGATACTACAACAAAGTCGCCCCCGCTTTGCAGGACATTGCTTTCGCTGTGAGGACCAGCCAGTGCATAAGTGAATAAGCATGGTCGACAAGCAGCCCATGACTTTCTTGAGACGCATCTTAAAGGACACTGGCTTTGGATATGCGGATGATCTAGCAAATGTCATGACTCATGGGTGATAGATACATAGTTGTGGCGGCGAAATTTTGTCGACAAGCCGGCACAGCATTCTTAAAAATGCAGCTGCAAAGCAGCATGCCGATCCTATAAGTAGTAGTAGTATTGTAAATTCCTAAGGCTATAAATATGAAACACTGAGGTAGTAAGTAAACATTTAAACGGTATATAAATAACGCAATAATTTTTATTGTCCGTTTAAATCCTTTTTTTGTCCTTTTTTTTATTTTTTATGTCCTCCAAAAATCTAATGTTACGTTCCATGCTACCGGTTTCTCTACTGCTGTTCTCTCAGGCTATCAGTACCGGTATTAGTATACTGTATATAGCACTATTTTGCTGTATTGTATGTACAGATGTAGGTATAAAGCAGGCATTTCTGTATTTTTAGTACCGGTACCGGCACCGGTACTGCTGTAGGCCTACTGCGTAGCCTACCATTTAAATACGGTACTGGTAGGCCTACCGGCTGACCGGTTGTTTTGGTTAGAAAATCCCGCCTCATCTGTAACCTGCTCCTTTGCCTGATTTGGTAAAGTGACCGTTTATTGTTTTGGTTAGAAAGGCCCGCCTCTGTAACCTGCTCATCCTTTCCTTCATTTTGCAAAGTGACTGTTTATTGTTTTGGTTAGAAAATCCCGCCTCTGTAACCTGCCCCTTTCCCTCAATTAATTAAGTGATCGTTTATTGTTTTGGTTAGGAAATCCCGCCTCTGTAACCTGCTCCTTTCTCTCAATTGGTAATGTTATCGTTTATATTGTTTTGGTTAGAAAATCCCGTCTCTGTAACCTGCTCCTTTTCCTGATTTGGTAAAGTGACTGTTTATTGTTTTGTTTAGAAAATCCCGCATCTGTAACCTGCTCCTTTCTCTCAATTGGTAATGTTATCGTTTATTGTTTTGGTTAGAAAATCCCGTCTCTGTAACCTGCTCCTTTCCCTAAATTAGTTAAATGATCGTTTATTGTTTTGGTTAGAAAATCCCGCCTCTGTAACCTGCTCCTTTCCCTGATTTGGTAAAGTGGCTGTTTATTGTTTTGGTTAGAAAATCCGGCC
Source organism: Nemertoderma westbladi (assembly GCA_032718475.1). NCBI lineage: Eukaryota > Metazoa > Xenacoelomorpha > Nemertodermatida > Nemertodermatidae > Nemertoderma > Nemertoderma westbladi. The sequence goes on along the minus strand of JAUCBJ010006887.1, from coordinate 149,797 downwards.
TTAACCTGCTCCTTTCCATCAATTGGTAATTGTTTTTGGCTATAAAATGAGTGTTTTGCTACGTCATGTGGTAATCGATTATCGACAACAACCACAAACTATTAAATTTAGAGTCTTTTACCACAGGCGCATATGGAATTCTATCTCATAGTCTATAAATCATGGAATCATGGAATGTTTTTTGGCACAGGCATAGTGAAAACAACTGTCTAACAGACCAGAAATCAACAAATTTTGAATGTTTTGACATAGGCATGTTGAAATCAACTGTCTGACAGTCCAGAAATCAGCAGTCTGACAGTTTGAAGAAATACATACATAAAAAGTCATTAAAAGGACAATAAAAGTCATTAAAAGGACAACAAAAGTCATTATGCACAATTCGTAAAAAAAGGAGGACAAAAAAGTCAAATAAAAGGACATAAAAAATCACTGCCTATAAATAATAGATTCATCAGGCAACGATATATAAATATATAAAATTGAGTAAATAAATTGGGTACATGATACAATTGATCTGGGGCGGTATTCTTAAATGTGACTAACTAGGAACTTAGTCCTAGTCACATCAAGTTAGTAAGTGCTTGTACTAATTCGGTATTCAGAGAAGTTGGTGCGACTTATTACTAACGTATTTAGTACTTACTAGTTGTTGCTAAACTCGTATTCATAGAATTTAGTCTTACTTAAGTTAGTATTAGCTGTAACTTAAATTTCTAGTCACATGAAGATGTGACTAAGTTGGTAAGAACGCTTACTTATTCTATGTTGGCCTTCATACATACAGTATGGTTATTATTTAATGACGACTCTGTCCACATTATACTTTATCTTGTTTTTCTAGTATTTTGTGTTCATTGCAAATGCATTGCAGAGAAACTGTCAAATGTAACGACATAAAGCTTTTTGTTTTTTAAACATATATCCGACTTAAATTTCCAAATATCAGCGTACATTCTTGAATGGTGAGATTGCTCCCGAACGGTCCGCGTCCGTTGAAAAATGTGTTTCGCTAAAGAATTCTACCATTCGCAAACTTTCGCAAGATGAAAAAGCGGCAGCGTTTCCACTTCATTATTTTCCTCTCTATTACCGAATGTAAATAATGGTATTCGATAATGGTAGCTAATTGATTTATCACCTTACTAAAAATAATAATTTTTCACTAAATTTTTTACAGGAAATAGCTAAAATAGTCAGTTTCCACTAAAATCGAATAATTAACATTAAATCTATTTATTATAAATTATTGCTAAAATGTGGGAAAGGGCAGGTTACAGTGCCACGTTATTCTAACCTAAATAATGAAGGGATTTTATTAGAACAGGCCATAACAGATTTCTTTTTGATGATTCAAAAATATATTTTAGTGATAATATATATATATATATGGGAATGTATTTGTGGAAATATATATTTGATAACGAAAAAAATTTACTGGAAAACAGGAATTGTTTTAGTGACCAATAAAATTAATGGGTTTAATGTAGGCAACCAATACTAGTAAAACAGTAAACATAGAGACATGCAGGGCATAGCTACCGTCCTTAAGTTGAAACTGAAAGCTTTTTGATAAATATAAGTTAAAGTACCGGCACTGGTACTAATAGGCTAGAACTAAGTTTAGTAACAGTTTGTGAATACTGATATTTTTTAAGGGCTAGTTGAAACTAAGTTAAGTCAATGCTCTTACTAAAATCAGTTGTTTTTAGTAACAGATAGCTCTTACTAAACTTAGTTGCAGCTCTTACTAAAAGCTGTCACTAAGTAGCTGTAACTAATACTAACTCTATGAATACCGCCCCAGGTCTAACTAACTAACCTGAAAAATTTATTTATTGGAAGTTGGAAGTTGGCTATGTATGTATGCTGTGCTAGTATGAGGGGGAAGAGAGAAGGAGAAGACTGCCTGTAAGTGCAAATGCAAAGAGTAAAGAGAAGGCCATCATAAGATAGCCTAATAAACTGGTGTGTTTATCTCAACGCCAAAGTTATACCCGGAATTTGTAGCTAATTCAGTAATTAGGCCTACTGGATTAGGACATATACCAATACCAGTACTGCAGTATACACAGTTTACAGCAGTATACATTATACATACAGCTATAAAGCCTACAGTATACAGGTATATATTTCAAAATGTGGCGGGCTGCTTTCAAAGTGCAACGTATTTCGGTGCGGTTCCGTTCCACTGCGGCGGATGCGGCAGCCCCGGTCAACCGCCGTATAAACCGCCTACTAATCGCGAATCGGGGAGAGATCGCCTGCCGGGTAATCCGCACGGCTCGGGCGATGGGAATAGAAACGGTCGCGGTCTACAGCGAACCCGACCGCAACGCAATGCACGTATCCATGGCGACAGAGGCACACTGCGTGGGACCGGCCGCCTCACAACTCAGTTACCTCAACCAGGAGGCTATCCTATCGGTCGCTACGGCAACGGGTACCGATGCTATCCATCCCGGTTACGGGTTCCTCTCGGAGAACGCGGAATTCGCGGATCGTTGTTCTCGGGACGGTTTCATCTTCGTAGGACCTCCCAGTTCGGCGATCCGGGATATGGGGATGAAAGACACCTCGAAACGTATAATGACCGAGGCGGGAGTCCCAGTAGTCCAAGGCTACCATGGGGACGACCAATCGGATGAGCGTCTGCTACGCGAGTCCGCTAGTATCGGGTACCCCGTTTTGCTGAAAGCGGTGCGCGGTGGTGGGGGGAAGGGCATGCGGATAGTCGACGGAGAGGAGGAGTTTATGTCGCAACTGGAATCGGCGAGGAACGAGAGTCGTAAAGCCTTCGGAGACGACGCCATGATAGTGGAGAAGTACCTGGAGAGGCCGCGACACGTTGAGGTACAGGTGTTCGCTGATCTCCATGGGAACTGCGTGTATTTGTTTGAGCGGGATTGCAGCGTGCAGCGACGGCATCAGAAGGTGATCGAGGAAGCTCCGGCCCCGGGGTTGGATGCGTCGACCCGGGAGAGACTCGGGCAGACTGCGGTAACCGCGGCACGGGCTGTCGGATATCTGGGAGCCGGCACTGTGGAATTCATTATGGATAGCGGTGGTAAGTTGCTGCTGCAATTAATAACTGAATAATGGGGGATGGAGTTAAATTATTATCTTTTCCGTTATCTAAATTAAATTATCGGTTGTTTTTCGATTATATGATATTTTTCCTTCATACTACAGTATGGCATATATCTGCCTGGGGAACCAAAACAATAAACGAAAGTTAACACATATGTTTTGTACAGGTCTTTACTCTTTGAGTCTTTGTTTTGTAGTCACCCCTACATCAGCCCATAATACATAGAATCACTAAAGGAGTGCGATAAATTGTTCTTCTAGGTGAGTTTTATTTTATGGAGATGAACACGAGACTGCAGGTGGAGCATCCGGTAACTGAGATGATAACCGGACTGGATCTGGTTGAGTGGCAATTGCGGGTTGCCGCGGGGGAACCGTTGCCGACTCCGCAGCAATCATTGCTGCGTCTCCGGGGCCACGCGATGGAGACCCGCGTGTACGCGGAGGACCCGGCGGCCGGATTCCTCCCGGACGCGGGGACCTTGCTGCACCTCGACGCGCCGGAATCCGACGACCGGGCGTCTCTACGGGTGGACACGGGCGTCCGACAGGGCGACGTCGTGTCCCCGTTCTACGACCCGATGGTCGCCAAGCTGGTAGTCTGGGGCCGCGACCGGGACGAGGCGATCCGTCGACTGGGCGTCGCGTTGCGGGGTTTCCGAGTCGTCGGAATCCGGACGAACATCGAGTTCCTCCACGGGATCATCTCCCATCCCGAGTTCCAATCCGGGAATCTTTCCACAGACTTTATTCCCAAACATATAGACAATCTTCTGGAGAACATCGCTCATAAAATCACAGACGAACATATTTTTCTCGCGGTTTTATCTTTAATTTCTCGTAATTACCAGGAATTAGAAGCGGAAATAGAACATTCGACTGATCCATATAATCCGTTCGTTACTCTAAGAGGATTCCGTTTGAATCATTTTCACACCGAAACTTTTAAATTTATTCGCGATAAAGAAATTGTTTCAGTTTCGGTGGAATATTTAAAAGATGGTAAATTTAGAATGAAACTCGCCGAGGATTGGTGCGAGTTGGAAGGCGAGTTGGACTCACAGGGGTTCCTAGACTGCGATATTAACGGGGTTCGTAGGAAACCCAAGGTTGTCTTCCAGGATAATTCGGTTCACATATTCACCGACAGGGGGTGTGTCACGGTGGAGGTGGCGCCCCCTAGTTACCTGGACGAGGAGGAGTCCGCCGCTGGAGGCGTTACAGACTCGTCGGCCGTGGCCCCGATGGCCGGGACTGTAGAGAAGGTGCTGGTCTCCGACGGCGACCAGGTCGAGATCGGTGATCCTCTGGTCGTAATGATCGCCATGAAGATGGAACACACGATCCGTGCCCCGAGATCCGGTGTTATAGAGAAGGTTATGTATAAGCCAGGAGACCAGGTTCAACGCAAACAACTATTAGTTAAATATAAAGATGATTCTTAGCTTTATTGTAGTGTTTAATAGAATTCCAATAGCCAAGTAATGTGCTTTAGAATATAGTTATTGATTAAAACAGTTTCATTCCTAATGTGGAACATTTAGAGAATTTGAATACGTTAATTAATAAATTAATAATATAATAATATACAATAATATAATAATAATATACTATACAAAGTGATTATTTTGTATAAATTAATTATTGATAAATATATGTTGTGGGGCGAGCCACGAAGTTGGTGGAGCCTTGGCGAACTGACACTGTTATCGGGGTGGGTCGATAATGGCAAATAGTTGTTGTCGTTATTGTTGTTACCATTTAGACATGCTAATAACTTTGTCAGATTTAAAGCTGTTTAGATTTGAATTTTTTAATGCTGAATCTTGGCATGTACGTACTAGAATACTGGCTGCTATTATATGGGATGGAACTCCCGTCGCAGTTCTCCAGTATACCGCTAGAGGGCTGAAATGAAAACCTTCAGCCCTTTCGTATTATTGTTTATAATCCTTTCATCGTGATTGATACATGGCACACATTGTAGACCCCAGACTATGTTTTTGTTAGGTCTTAAATGGCCTGCAGTTACCCGGTCTGCCTCTAGATGGTAAAGTTATTAGAGGACATCTGCTTAGATTTTGCTTATAATTTTTTCCAAATCGACACTTACTGTATCTAAGTTTATGTCGCGTGCTGCGCGAAGGCCCGTTCGTGTACAAGTAACGTGGATGCAATGTGTGGTTATTTCGATTCATTAGTTATGTAATATTTATAGTGCTGAATAGTGAACAGTGTACGTAGATTCGTGCTCATTCTATTACACATGTCGAATCGTATTTCTGCAATCAATAATAATTGAATTGACAAAAAATGTTTTTGCAATTTGTATTTTTTACTGTTAGGATTTTTTGTGTTCTACCTAGTACGTAATTTACGCGGTCGTCCTAGTCCTTTTAAAGCATTCTTGCCAAATCGAAAACTTACCTGGCCCCCTTTCGGATTCGAACCCCCGACCTTTAGATGTAGATGCGAATTCAAGACAACGGATTAAACCATTACGCCAAGTTGTGGATGTTCTTTCAAGGATAACAACAGATGCGCTCATTATTTACCAAGGTGATACCTCAACAATTCTGAATTTCCCTTTAGTTAAGTTAATAGTTATTACTAAAACTTAAACAATACACTGTGATATCAAACTATGATTCACCATTGTACCAGATGCAGATATGTGTACTTCGGCAGGGTATTCACTAACGACTGAAAAATTAGTAGTGCCATTGGACCTTACCATTTTATTTAAAACGGACGTGTTTGAGGTCGGAGTAGAGTTACGGCCATGCTATACGGTGGAGAATGTTGGTTCGAGAATGTTGGTAGAGCACTCTTGGGCGTTCGAGAGCAGCCCCCAATACTCTCATTGAGGATGACCTACCCTCGTTGCACTGAATAGAATACGAATGAGGTCTAAAAAAGCAAACAGTCGGCCGAGGCTGGAGGCGACCCGAAGGCTCCTCTTTTGATAGCTGCTACCCGAAGGTATAGAAGGGGTGGGCGCTACTCCTATCTATCCCTTGTTTTGCTCCCGGTAATTTTTCTGGCACTCATGCGTATTGTGTACAGTAGAAATTGCAACACAACTGCACTTTTCTTAATCCGACATTAGAGTGCTATATGTGAAGTGTTGTGCATTCCCAATTATATTAGAGTTGAGGACACCCAGATGAGGTTTATATCGCATAATTTGATGGTGGGCGAAGGGCCGTTAGTCGCGGATACATCACCAGAATAAGATGTGCGATTGTAATAAAACTTCGGTCAGGATTATTTAGTATTCGTACGAAACTATTGATCGTTAGTTACCATGGACAACGTGCTACTGTGAGACTGTGCTTCTGAGATTAATTTGGACTATTCTTTATTTATATTTCTATTTGTTTTAGTATTTCAACTGATTCAACCTATTTGTCAATATACAAACTAACTAACTACCAAGTTTAGTTTATAGTCGAGTCAATCTAGCAAAAAACCCACAAGTATTTCGCAATCAATCCGAACCACACATTTTGAATTCTAAATTACCTTATTAATGACCAAAAAAAAGTCTAAGATTTTATTTTGCGGATCATATGTTTATTCATGGAAATTCTGCGTAAATTTGCATAACACAAGCCAAACAAAAGGAACAGTAGGGAAAAGTAAGAAGCAAATTGGTGATGTTCCAGAATAATTTAATTAATTTCACAATAAGCTGTGATTCAATGGTTAATTGCTATATCTCGGAAACTAGAAGTCGCATCAAATTTTTAAATATATCAAAAACTTCACGATATATTAAGGTAACTGTTATAAAAAAATTATACAATTCCACTGCAAGGAAATTTCATAATTTCCATTAATGTTAGTGAAGATTTTTCATATAAATAAATTGTGATTGCTCTATTGATTTTAGGTGTAATTTATTTATTTGTTTTAGTTTGAAAACCACAATAGTTTATCATATAACAAATAAATTTTTTGGGGATAAGGGTTTTTGAGATCGACAAATCCGATGGGCGAGGTTACATCCACCCGTTTAGTAGAGGAGTTGTGTAAATAAGGTCCTTATATTGTACCAGCAAAATTAGTATTAAAAATGGTTAAATGATTAGACAAATTTCCGTTGCTCTGGAAACTAAATTGGTAACTATATAGAAGTGCATACTTTTGTCAATCGATAGTCATTAGAGTAAAGTTTGTCTGTACCTAAGGAAAGAAACAGGAAATTGAAGGTGATCCGCATAATATATTTTTATAGACTTTTTTGGGAGTATTAACAAGGTAATGTAGAATAAAAAAAATTGGTTTGGATGAATTGCGAATTTGTTATGCGTTGACCCCCTTTTTCGACTAGATTGACTCGTCTATTAGATTCATTTAAATAATAATAAATATAAATTACCATAAGCAAAGTATAGCATATAGGTAAGTATTAGGGGTCTACACTGGCTGATATTGTAATGAAAACGCTGAATTTGGTGAACGTTTTGCCCTACCGGGCTACGTCAGACCTATTATATTAAAAAAGTATAATGGAGTAATTAAATTCAATTCGAAATTCCCGCCACCTAAATAAAGCACTAATAGAATAGATAGTTCTAAAGTCCTATATGTAATATTATATAAACAAAATCAAAAAACAAGATTCATCAAAGATTCACTGAGTTACTATCCTTCAAACAGTTGCCGACAGACAACGACTGAAACAGTGCCGGTACATGTCGAAGCATATGGGTGCCGCGGTGCACTGCACTGGTATGCTATCCTCTTACTTCGTCGCTTCCCCACGTAGGGAGGAGAGAGATTCTATTACGTGGGAAATTCAAATGTAGAACAAATTACTGTTTCCGTTTTGCGTTCACAATGGTCCGGTATTTTTTTTACTTTTACGGTTTGTGTTAAGTAGCATATAATTATAGTATTATATTCATAAACAAATTCCCATTTAAGGGGACGGGGACGTCAAATTACCTTTTCTGCTTTAGGTAGGCCTACTGGTGTAATAATTGTCTGTTTTGGGATAGTTTTAATGTGTATTAATTTATTAACGACTATTATTTCTTTAAGTTTTCACTTTTCAGTAGTTAGGTACCTAGGCCTACAGACAGACTCAGACAGGTAGGCCAAATTTGTGGCTTTTTAATATTGAATAATGATTATGGGTAATAAATGACAGTGACTGAATGATGTCAAGTATATTTATAATCGATCGCTTTTTACGCCCGCTTTGCCAACCGAAACCCCTACTTCAACAGGGGTCGCTAACTTCCCTCACTATAGTCGCAAAAACGTCCAGGACTAAATATTCTCGGGATTGGTACAGCAGTAGTACCGGTAGCTACGGAGCTGGAACCGGCGGCTATCACCGTGGGGCTGGAACTACATTCGGAGCTGCCGCAGGTCTGGGCGTCTCTCTATCGGCCTGGTCGCTTCTAGGAACCTCGAAGTCCGACACCAAGGACGATGAATCGGACACCCCAGCTGGTCCCATTTACACCGACATAGACAGCAAAAGATCCAGTCTGCTAGTCCGACTATACCAGTACCACACCTGTCCCTTCTCCTCCAAAGTTCGCGCGTTTTTATCCTACAGTGGAATCCCCTTCGAGATAGTTGAAGTGAACCCCGTGTTCAGATCTGAACTTAAGAAACTCGGAACTCAATACAAGAAAGTTCCTATTGTTGTTATAGTTAATCCAGAGAAAAAGGTTAGGATGACGTTCTGTTAGTCTAATAATTAATAATTTACACATTTATTTGATACGTACGGAGCTCCTAAAGGGCATTTTGAAAAAAAAAGAATCTAGAGCGCTCTTAATAATTATTAAGAGCGCACTTATTAGTTATTAAGAGCGGAAGAGCGCACGAGATAAATAATTCATGATTTTATTGGTTGGACTGATTTAGCGGGAAGTTCAAAATGCCTCATCTTATCTATTCTATACACCGGAAGACCGGTAACAGATTTATAATTAATTAGCGTACCGGTACCACCCTAAACCGTTACCTGACTTATGCAATTGATCTTCCCACCATATCACTCTAGATAATTCTACTAGATAATACTCTAGATAATTATAATATATATAATTATAATACTCTATATAATTATTAAGAGCGCTCTTAATATGCTCTAGCTAAACAATTTTTTCAAAATGTCCCTAGGGGCTCCGTAGATACGGACATTTTTTCAGTTTCTAAAATAGCTAAATAATCCAATGGCTTAATTTAATAATTAATCTCTTTCATCGTAAAATATTGTATAAATTTCTTACAACGATACGTTCATTCGTTTAAAGCACTGTTTTGCTGTATTGTTTACTGTACTGTTGTATATTACTATTTTACAGTGCATACTGCACTGCGACTGTCTACAGTAAAATATTATATATAAAGCTCTATATTACCGGCTATTTTACTAATACAATACAGTAGTAGGCTAAATATGTAATTTTCCACGGAAAATAATTTTTCCCGTTATTGGCCATTATTTAAAATACATCGAGTTGTTTGAAATGTATTCTTTACTATTAAATGATGTATAATATCTATACAATTATGATGACATAAAAAATTTTTCCAGCACCAAATATTTTATGGAAAATTTATTTATACTAATTCATTATTTATATATTTCCATAAATGATAATTATGAAAAGCAAATAAATTTGGTGAAATTTTCATAAATTTTGGTGTGACTTTAATTGGGAGTCATTAATATCCCGTCTCAATATTAAATTACAAATTAAGGGAATGGAGCAGGTTACAGTGGCAGGTTATTCCAATCAAAACAATAAACAAATATCAATAGCACAGGTTACAGTGGTACGTTACAGTCTTTTAACCAAAACAATAAACTAAAGTCAATAGAACAGGTTACAGTTTTATTTTTGAGAGTAATCAGCCTCCCCTGGAGAGGGATTAATTTTTATCGCGTCGATGTCCCCCTGGTTTGCGTAGTATGTATATTGTATATATATATATATTTTTTAAATGTATATATTTGATTTTTCTAGCAACTGAATGATTCTACGTTGATTGTGAGTTACCTAAAATCCTACATCTGCACAGATCTGGACATCGGGACTCTGGACCAGTACTACCCAGAGATAGAATACTTGGACGAAGATGGCAAGAGGAAGAGCAAAGATGTTATTAACAAATACTCAATAATGTTGGGACACGCCGAAAACATCAAACAGAGAAGGTACGTTAATAAATACCCGAGTAAACTTAAAGTTATAAAGGTTTACTATTGAATATCCTTGCGCAGGAAATACACGTTGGTGGGGCGTCGCGCAGCACGCGTACTCGAGTAAGTTCGAAACAAGTTTGATTTTGGAGATTGTTGTTTCATTTGATCTGTAATCAAAAGTTTGAGAGTTATTTGTCCGTAACTTTCAAAAATAGTGGAACTTTTTCTCTAGTATGCACAAAATTCGGTTGAAAATGATTAAAATCTTCAAAAGTTATTTACGAATTAATTTTTCATTACAGGCGGACAGACATACAGACGGACAGACAGACGGACATGAAATTTTGACATATTTGCTAATTATAATTGTGCGCTAAGGCTCGCCCTAACTGCGAGACTCGCCCCACAGTAATAATCTATAACTTAATTGTTAGTAATCAGTCAAGGTTGCATCGGAAGTATGTGATATTATATTTTTGCACTTATTTTCCAAGATTAAATGTTCTAGAATTTTATATTACGGCATTTACTATTATTATTATTATTGTAATAAATATATAATATTTGGGTATGGTAATAAAGTTTTAGACAGAATACAACTATAAATTAATTGTACCCCCCCCCCCCCCCCCCCGCCCCCCACAGGGAAGAGATGCGTTGGCGACAGTGGACAGACGAACATCTCGTGCATATTATATCTCCCAACGTCTACCGCACTTGGCCCGAAGCCCTTCAGGCCTTCGACTACATCACCCAGGACGGTAACTTCGGCTCGTTGGCTATTCCGAGTCGCTACTTCGGTGCCATGGCTATGTACTTCATCAGCAAACGATTAAAGAAAAAGTAAGTTGTCTTTTTTATTCTAGTGTCGGTCTTACTATCTAGTATATCTATATAATGTAACTAGTGGTCGTTTCATATAGGATTTCAAGGGCCAACCAAACCCGCAAAACAATAACTTACAAATTAATTCAAATGCAATTTCATCTGTTTTACAAAATATTGCATAATAATTATTTATAATAATTAACTTTAAACATTATCAAATTCATCCAAGGTTACGTACTGCACCTACCTTGCTTATATTTATGTGTGCTCTGTCCTGAGTAAATTTGTTTATGTTTTATTAAGAAATTACTTCCATTTAAACCGACACCCAAAATAATAATGATTAAAGAAGAACAAATTGTTCGTCTATAAACTATTCAGTGAGTGTAAAGAAAGAAAACCCCCCATTGTATCTAACAATAGTTATTATTATATTTAGCTTACTGTGATATTACGATATGATCGTAAGACAATTTCGAACTGTTCTGACATACCGGTAGGTTCATTAAGACTTACTTCTTTCTTGCGCTCTGAAGCAGCACCATGTCAGGTTTGGACCCATCAGTGTGGTGTTTGTGCCGTCTCAGTGCTGCATTTGTGCCCCTTCAGTTTGTTGTTTGTGCCCCCTAATTGGGGTGTTTGTGCCCCTTCAGTGCTGTACGTTTGCCACCCTCAGCTGTGTTTGTGACCCTCAGTGTTGTGTTTGTGCTACCGTGTGGGTGTGTGCTTGTGTGTGTGTGCTACTGTGTGTGTGCTACTGTGTGTGTGCTACTGTGTGTGTGTGTGTGTGTGTTACCTGATTCGTATGTTGTTTATGATTATGATGGTAATTAATTGAATTGATACTAATAATATGATACTTTATACATAAAATTATCTAATTTTACGGTCGGCCTGAAACACAAAAAAAGTAGCCAAAATGTTCAGAATTGGATAATTCTGCTTCTACTCGACCAACTTTCTTAAAATAAAGTTTATTTTGATTCTTAAATTTTAAGAAATCTTGGAGTTGGAAACCACATTCAAACAACCTACTCAGATGTTAACAGCAAGAAAACACGGCCGGCTGCTCGAACCTAAAAAATATGGAAACACGGATTCAGATATGCCAAGTTGCACTCAGTAACACAATTAAATAACTATTATTTCAGTGTTAAATGGTATAGTCGTCCTGAAAGAGCATTTAATTAGCTACAAAATTTAGCACTAAACATTTAGCACCTGGGATAAATAGAGAGAGAGAGAGTGGGATTGGGAAAGCAGCAAATATAATTTTTGTTAAACTACGAAAATTGTCCCTTTTAGTAAAATTCAGTTCATAACTAATATTCTACAAAATTGTGTCCAATCAATCAGATTTTATATGAATCTGCAATTATTATTCTTGATTACAAAAAAAATCAGTATAGCCTTTCAATCAGTAGTTTGAAAGATACTAGGCCTACTGTTTAAAGCCATCAAAGTAGGTAGTCTGTTAAATAATTATTGTTAAACCATACGCAATCATAATATCTTCTTCATAGTATGGTGTGCAATATGGACTCAAATACGTACCATAAAATGTCCCATTCCTGTAACCTCATGTAACAGGTTACAGGGTTGGACTTTCCTTGCCTGTAACTAAATATGGAAAGTATCATTGTAGCTATGTAGAAATCAGTGGGTATTCAAATTAATCACAATTACAATATACACTTAATACACCCACTCCCTTAATACAGCAACAACTTTTAGGGGGTCGCCCCCCCCCCTCCCTCCCCACCCCTAATTTTTTCAAATTTCAATCATATGCTAAGTCTTTGGAATGAAATCTAGATATCATTAGAACCGCTTCATCTGCAGATTCCGAATCTGAAAACCGTTTCAAATTTCACCAAAATTGCCAAAGATATTATCAAAATACTACTATGGTGTAAATTTTGAGACATACATCGCTAATAATTAATGTTTTTTGTCTAATATTCCAGAATATTAATTATTATTTTATAAAACTCTCAATATTGTTTCTTCATTATCAATTATTAATTAATATTATAGAACTGAATAAAAACATTAGAACTGCCACAATTACATCTACAGTCTGTACTGTATTACAGTCTGTCAGAAGGTATTCATAGATATTCAGGTTGAAATTGCAAAAACGCTTAAAAGCATTTCGGATGTTCTGTGCATATGACAAAAACAGCTAAAAGCAGTTAGGATTTTCTGCCATAGCGAAAAAAAATAGTACTCAGCTATTTATTGGCTGTTTTGCCATAATTGAACAACTTTTACCTTTTGCTCCATCAATTAGCGGTTTTTACCACCTGAAAGAGCGCTATAATATTCAATCAAACATCAATTTTGACAAAAATGTCACTTGGCCGGTTTTGCCAGAATGGTGTCGACCTTGATATCATATAAGTATATTGATGGGGGTATTGTAACTGTTGTATATGATAGTTTGTGGGACGAGCCACGAAGTTGGCGGAGCCTTAGCGAATTGACACTGTTAGGGGGTGGGTCAATTTATGCAAATAGTTGTCGTCGTCGTCGTTGTCGTCGTCGTCGTCGTTGTCGTCGTCGTCGTCGTTGTCGTCGTCGTCGTCGTTGTCGTCGTCGTCGTCGTTACGATTTTGACATGCTAATAACTTTGTCGGATTTAAAGCTGCCAAGTTGAAAATTTGTAGGTATCAATATGAGCAAAAGTTGAGATTTTTGAGAGACTTTCAGACACCATCAGTGCAATGGTCTCCCGCTAGAGGGCCACATGTCTAAACATTAAATGCCCTCCCATTTCTTTGCTTTTAATCCGTTTAAGCTGAAACTTGGCAGATATGTATTAGACCATTAGCTGTGACTTTCAAAGGAGGCGAATCCATCTGCAGTTCTCCAGTCTGCCGCTAGAGGGCCAACGTGACTATTTGCATAAATTGACCTACCCCCTAACAGTGTCAATTCGCTAAGGCTCTGCCAACTTCGTGCTGCGCGAAGTCCCCACTTCGTGTATGATGATATACAAATAAATATATTAATACACCAGTGAAGAAATTATATTTAATTATTGTAATAATAATAAACATATTCCAAATTTTGTAGTTACAGACATGGGACAATGATGTTACAGGTGGGACACATATTTATCGCATCCGGGACTTCTACTACTTACTAGGTATTCAAGTTTTCGACACTATATCCACTGAATTCTACACACTCTATGATTTCAAAAAATATATTGTTTATTGTGGTTTTCGAAAAAAAATGTATTGTAAAAAATCGTCATACGACAATTATATAATAAAGTATGAAAAATCCAAATTACCATTACTTTCGGCTCTACGTGAATATTTTATCTTACTATATTTTTATCGTTTTATAAATAACTTGATCGAACCATTCATAAAATTAGAATTGCCTTTTTTAAAGCGGGGCGAAATAAAAATTAACACTAGAACAAAAAATATAAAATACCCACGAGCACATAATAGATGCGGCTATGAAAGTTGACATTATCAGCAATGAAGATTTGGAACAGTTTACCTTATCGATACAAGAACAGCAAAATCAATTTCGGTCTTCCAAAAAAAAATAAAGGAAATATATTACAAAAAATTTAAACGGGATGATGACAATTAAAAAGTAGCGTCAAGTGCAATTATTTACAATGGTAGTTTAATTGGTGCAAATTGATACAAAACTTCATTAATATTATTAGTATTTATTTATAGTTCTTTTTTTGTATGGTCCTTGTACAGTGGACAGCTGCGCTTAGCGTATGTATGCATTACCTTTCGACGCTTATTCACGACCAACTATCAGCCGCTACTTCGGTAGTGACTGCCGCAATGCGATAATTGGAATTGCTTGAGTATTTTATTGTGAATAAAAGATAAATCAATCAATCAATCAAAAGTACATTATTTTAAAGTTCAAAGTTCACACATGATATATAAATCAAAATCAATACATCATAAAAAATAATACGGTATACAGATTACAGTTACAGATATGTAGACAACAAATATTTGACAAATGAACGCCAATAAATACACTGAGGTTTGTGACTCGGAATTGCTGTATATATGGCCAGTTTAATAAAGGAAGACGGGAAGTTTCCTAGGTAATCACTGTTTCACCGAAAAACAACATCATCTAAATGGATTCACTCACTTAATTATTAACTATAATATCTCGGTTTGATGGACATGAGTTAGCCAGAATCTCAAGAATTTGTCTTGATAAATTCAAATATAGAATGTCTGCATTGGAAGTGAAGTACCACCCAATTTTGTTCGGCCCCCCCTGACTTCATTTGGTATTATTAAACTTATTTTTCGCCAGATTACTATTTTGTTTCACTTCTCTGTGAGTGGCGGGGATACGGGAATTTGGTTGTTGAGAAGCTAAATCTTTGTTGAGTTGGTCCTTCTTTGAAGAAGGTCGAGTCCTGGGATTAACTTCTCTCATGTGTGTTCCTTGGTCTCGTGTTGTCTGAGACATTGGAGTAGGGCACTGATCTCGGACTGGCTCCCCACTTTCCGATTCCAGTGACTCGTCTACAACCTCTATTTGCTCCTTCTCTTCAATTAATGCTGATTGGGTTCTACTTACCACATCACCCCCACCGCCACAGGCACCAAACTGCGCCACATTACCAGGTATCACTCCATCTAACTCAGTCTTTAACGAACCTATATGTTTCCGTAAAGTTAGGATTTCGTTATATTGTTTTCTATTACTCGTAATCAAAGTGTGAACTAGTTGTTTGAATGCTGAGGCAACATGTTGGCATGTACTTAGCTGAACGCCATACTGAGTCTCCAGAATTGGCCACTCAGGAATGGTAGCATCACGTGGATTATGGGTACTGACCTCAAATTGTAATGTTTCTATTGGATGTTGCAATGCTGCCATGTACGCCAATACTTGCTCTTTCTCTTCTAATAAGATATCTAAATCTGTTTCAGTTTGTTTTAATTTATTTTCTACTAATTTATGATTTTCTTGAAAATGTTTTACTTTTCGGTGTAGCAGTTTGAATGCGGCGTCTTTTTGCATCGACTGTTGTTTCATCTTTGCGATCGTCTCTGCGGCGTCATCCAGTGATCTCACTCTGGCTGTCTTCTCACCCCGGCATTTATTCAACTGATTGTGCAAACCTTCCAATTGTTTGCCCTGTTCCCGTAGCAACTCTTGAGCTTCATCTTCCCTCTCCAGTGTGTTCCTTAATTCGCACATAAGATTATCGAAACGTTCCCGATCGGACACACTCTGGTCCACTTGTAGTTTTAAATGTTTCAACTCGAGATTAAGACGTTCTGCTCTGTCTCTCTCCTTTTTCAGATTAGCAACCTCATTGGCTGATTCTGCCAACTCATTCCTCAGGATATTGGTGTCCCGGAGAAGCAGCTGATAAGCAGAACTAAGTTTAGCAATAGTATCTTCTAGGCCTTTAGCTAATGTAGTTCCTGATGTATAGGCTCCAGCTGTTTCCAGTTCGATTAATTCAAGACAATGTTGCAACCCCGAACCCAAGTCTTGTACAAGAGATCCAGAATTTTGGTAGGATTGTCTAGCATGTGATCGTATAAGGTTGTTGACAGTTTCTCTCATAGGTTTCACTATAGAACGTTTCAAATCATTACCTTTCTTCCATTCAGTTACAGTATTAGCTAAATTAGATACGTTTTTTATTATTAAAGATGTGTTCTTCGAGGAATTTAATTTATCGTATAGTTTCTCATTGATTATAGTCTTTCTGGCCTGACCTCCTACATTGGGTTGTTTGAATAATCTGTTACTGATGTTGTTTAAGTACATGATCGTTCTAATATTGCCAATTTGCACAGATATAGTCTGGGTGCTTCCTCTAGGGACTAGTTTCCTGAGGCGATTTGTGGCTAATATTGCGATTGTGGCTTTCCGAAATAACAACAATGGATGACGATGTGGTGCATAAACCTTGTTGCCCCTTTGTTGGTCCGCTAAATGGCCACAAATTGTCGCCACTTTCTTTTTTAAATCAGCATGTTGTTTTTGATAGACCCCCATGTATTTGAGTTGGGTATTTAATGCATCGTTTCTGTCGAACAGTGGAACCAGTAAACCCAATAGCAGGTTAGAAGCTATAGCTAAAGCGGAATAATCGCTACCCATTCGTTGTGTCTTAGACTCCAGATTAGTGCATTCAGATTTGAGATCCTCTACTTTTATCTCATTTTGTTTTAACGAATCCTGATAAGTTCGGCATTCAGCATTCAAACTTCTAAGTTTTTCATCTTCTGCAGTCATTAATCTCCCATAATGACTCGTAAGTTCTGAAATTTCTTCTATCATTTCATTTTCCTTATGTTTGAGAGTTTGCTGAAGTATGTCCAGGGCTTTATCATGGTCCTTGTGAAGAGCATCGATGGCGCAATCCTTCTGTTTTAGGGTTTCATCGACTTTTCGGTTTCTAATTGTTAGTTCTAGATTAGAGGCGATGTAGGCATCGACCAGATCTAACAGAAGTGTGGCTGATTCCTTCCAACTCAATCTACCTAACTTCTCCTGCAACTGATGATGACTGCTTGTAGGTTTACCGTTCCCATTAGCTGCTAGTTTGCAACTCAAATCAACAACATAACGTTTCATTGTATCCTCTTCTTGTTTATACCTTCGATTACCCTTTCCCAGTTGTTCCTGCAGTTGTTTGCGACGATCTTGCTCGGCCATTAACTCGTGTTCCTTTTCCTGCAATTCATCTCGTAATTTTGAGGATTTCACCTGCATTTCAGCACAATTCCTTCGTAGTTGATTTACTTCATTGACGGTCATTGACCTGTGAGCTTTAGTCTCCTCCAAGGCCGCATTAAGTCTCCAAACTTGCTGATTGAGGGCATCTTTATCAGCTGCCCATGTTCCTAATTGCGATCTCAGGTTACTGATATCAATATTGCCGCGTTGTAATTCATCATGTTGTGTAGTCAACGTCTTTCTTAGTAATTGTATGCATGCTGTAGAATTAGGGGCTGTAGTGTACGTGAATTCCTCGGTTAGTTGTACCAGTTCACTTAAACTCTCAGTTAATGAGGACTCAACAGATCTCTGCTTATCATTAGCTTTGTCTAATTGATATTTAAGCTGCTTAAAACTTTCTTCATAACCTTTTAATTGATTATCTAACTCCATTATCTGTGTATCTCTCTTTACTTCGGCATCTACAAATGCAGAATTGGTTGAATTGAATTGCTTTTCTAACTCCTTCATTTCATTTAGTAATCGAACTGAGTTGGATTTCTCTTGCTCAAGTTCGTTCTTTATTACAGTAATTTGGTTATTTAATTGGTTGACCTCCTCCCAGTGTTTTATTTTATTACTTTCCACCGTGTTTAATGCGTCATTCAGTTTCAATTGCTGCACTTCGTGGTTTAACTTCAGTTCCATATGTTGAGCACGTTCGCGCTCCAGTTTACTTTCACTTAGTGTCACATTGGCTTTTTCTTTCTGAATTTGATTATTTGTTTCTAGTAAATCATTTTGAAACTTTATCAGTTTTGCTGCTTGTTCAACAGCGGTTCCCTTCAGTGAATCCCTTTCCTGTGCAGCTTCGCTAACTGCCTTGGATATTTCTTCAGTGTCGCTTTGTAATTTGATGTATTTTTTTTCTATATCAACTTTATCTGACTTCAATAGAGTGTTCGTATTCTGGGTGTCTTCTAATTTTTTTGTCATTTCCCTTTCTAAAGTTACACGTTTCCTTTTCTCGTCATCATAAAGTAAATTCGTTTCAATAAGTTGTTGTTTAGTAATTTCAATCTCGTTCTTAAATTTCTCGTTTATGTCTGATAATTCATCCCTATCCCTTATTGTGTCTTCTATCTGCCGTCCTGTGTTTTGTCTCGCTACAGTTAAATCCAACTCCAGGGCTGTCCTCAATGCCTCTCGCTTCTCGAGTTGGGACTGCATTATAACCAAACGGCTGTGCATCGCGTTAATTTCCTCGGAACTTTTACTTGATTCAGTCGCTCGCATCAGTTCGCTATCTGTAACTTTGAGTCGCATTTGCGTTGCCCTTTCCCGTAGTTTTGTGTTATCGGTTTCCAGTTCCTTTATTCTCATCGCCATCTCGCTCCCCTCCCCTGATCCCGACCAGCTATTCCGAGTTTGTCTCCCTACAACGAACTGACCCGAAGAACCATTGCTCGAATCCATTTTTTATTTGTTATATATTTTATATATTAGAAATAAGGTGTTTTATGAAGGAAATATTGTCATGCAGCAGCGCAGCGCAGCGCAGTGCAGTATAGATATTATGCATATATCACCCACACTGCATTGATTTTATCGAACTATTGCCGAAAATGCATTTCCGAACAATAGCTGGCCTACCTCATATACTAAAGGATATTCAATTATTTCGTTTTTTGGTACTAGTGACTAATACTGTAATAGTTGCCCTCCTAATCCTGAAATCACATGCTAATCCTGAAATGGTCTTTCTATTCTACAATATTCCTAACTCCTGTTTATTGTTTTGGTTCCTTTCAACTCACCTCTGTAACCTGCTACTTTACTAACCGGGCCGCCGGGCACTAGTGATTTCAGGATTAGCAGGTAAGGAGGGTCCTCTATTAGTCACTAGTGCCTCGTTTTTTTTTCTTACGATGCGATTGTAAAACGGTTGTAAGTATTGGTACGATGATGGTACGGTACATAGTTAACTGGGTATACGGCGTGCTTGAGGTTATTCCTACGTCCTACCTTACACTGATATTCATTCATGTACCGGTAACTAAAATAATAGGCCTACCCGTCCAGATAGAAACAAACATATTCATTGAATGTAGAATCAACCGGGAAGCGGTCTACTCTGTACGGTACTTGTATGATGTGCTATGCGTACATCTACGGTACCTTATAATGATTTGGCAACTTCCATCAACTGGTACCGGTAACTGGAGGGATGTTGGCCTATCTGAATGTGTGTAATGGTTTTGGTAGATATGTACAAGTTGCTAAGCAACAACGTAAATATCAACTTTGTTTGATTGCAAGGCGTTGTTATACCTTTGACTAACTACTAGCAGAGCAGTCAGTGTTAGTGCTGTTTTACTTGGCACTGAAATTTGCTTGTATCTCTGCTGCAATTTTAGCTGCCGGCGCCTGGGGTGTTGACTTACACTGTTACAGTAGTTAACAAATTATTATTATCAGTATAATCTTTATGTTATACTTTTAGAACACTGCCTGTCAATTGTGGAATAGTTAGTTAACATAATTAATTACCTTAAATTTATTTTTATTTACATTTGGTAAGATCACATTGTTATATTTATAGGTTGTAAAAATCTAAAATCTACATACGGTAATTTAATTTTTCTATCGATACGATGTCGGAGGCACATTTGTTGCGAAACCTCGTTGATTCGTCACACGGCACAACATATTGCGATGATTCAGTCCAAGTGCTGAACCTGGAGGGGTCACCGATGCCATCAGAAGGAACCCATGACGACGGGTTCATGGACCCGTTGGGTCTCTCAGAAGAGCGGACACCCACTGGTGAGACAACGGACAGTATAGCCGAGGGAGTGTTGGACAAACCGCTGGTGAGTAGCGGACTGTCCAACCTCGGACGCACCGCAGACGGAACTCATCTGGTGCTGCTGAACCTCGATCTCCCTGGCGTCGGACTCATCGACATACAGATTCTCGAGACCTACAAGCACCTCCAGAAGATCGTTTTATCTCACAACTCCTTAATCGATCTCTCGGCTCTCAGCGCCATGCAATTCATGGTCTATCTGGACGTCTCAAACAACCGCCTCTCACATCTCCTCGACTTCGCCCCTCCCAAGAATCTTCACTACGCTGATTTTAGTTTCAATCAAATAAGTTCGATTCCCGACCTCTCAGCTCACAAAGCGTTGCGCTCGCTCATTCTAGACAACAACGACATAGCGGCGATAGAGGGCCTCCAGGGAAGCCGCAGCCTGTCTAAACTGAGTCTTTCACACAACCAAATCGAAAAAATTCAGGGTCTTGACGGACTACCTATAAAAATATTGCGAATCAATTCAAACAAACTCACCGATATAGAAGGATTGGAAAATCTAAAGTATCTCATGGAGATTAATCTCTCGTACAATCCAGTGACATCGTTGTTGGGCCTCTCAGGTCACGCCTTCCTCGAGATCGTCGAGGTGGAGGACTGCCTTATCGACGACATCATCGACATCCAACATCTCAGCGACCTCCGGTTGCTACGGAAATTGTCGTTGCGACGCAACCCGGTGCAACAGCACCCTGACTACCGACTGTGCGTGGTTTTCGTAATGCCGTGGTTGACCTCGTTCGACGGACACACCGTGACCGTGGAGGAGAAAGTCGCCGCGTCCAACTACTTCGACCCTCCCGCCGAGGCCGTCGCCGCACGCGACCACATGCTCAACGCGGCGCGGGCCTTCCGCCAGCCCCCCCGCATCCACGAATGCACCCTCCCCTCGGTGGACACCCCCTACCCCATGCTGGTGCTGGTAGGCCCCAGCGGGTGCGGTAGGAAGCGACTAGCCCTGCGTCTCGTCGCCGACTTCCCCGAGTACTTCGGCTATGGGGTCTGCCACACAACGCGGCCAACTCGACCCACGGATAACGACCGCACATACCGATTCCTCTCCACCGAAGAGTTTAGCGAGATATCGGCTGAGGGCGGGTTCGTAGTGACCTACCAGTGCAACGGGTTTATGTACGGACACACTCTGGAGACTATAGACGGTATCGCAGAGAACGGACTGGCTTGCGTCCTTGACATGGAGTTAGAGGGAGTCTACAACCTCAAGAACACATACTTCGAACCTCGGTACGTTCTTACGTTGCCGTTAGATACTCAGGCGCATAGACTGCGGTTGCGAAGTAAGGAGAGCTACTCGGGTGGCCAAGTTGAGTACATAATAGAACGCGTTCAGCACTACGTGGATGTCCACAGACAGCGACCCGGATTCTTTGATATGATGATCAACACTGGTGACCACGATACCGCGTACGAGAGGCTTAAGAAGTTAGTTCTGGATTACCTTGGTGACGGGAGTGAGACTGGAGGAGGGGCAACCCCGGTGGAGCGGCGGAGCGGATTGATGGAGCGGCTGAGTTCGCGAGCGTCGCATCGAGGGGTCAGCAGTCCGCTGGAGTTGGATTCGTTGCAGCGTCGAGCGGAGGCCGCGCGGCAACTCACCGGGAGCAGCAGACAGCTGTTCTACGGGGCGCCGCCCTACACGGCCC
Organism: Nemertoderma westbladi; assembly: GCA_032718475.1. Taxonomy (NCBI): domain Eukaryota; kingdom Metazoa; phylum Xenacoelomorpha; order Nemertodermatida; family Nemertodermatidae; genus Nemertoderma; species Nemertoderma westbladi. Next base: position 127,464 of record JAUCBJ010006887.1, on the reverse strand, counting down.
CCGCTGCCATGGTAACCGGGGCCGAGTATCCCGGGGATACACGGCCCAGTCCGACCGACAGCTGGAATACTCCGCTCCCGGAAACCCAGACCGAGGATCGTTTCGGTTCGGCGACGTACCCCATACTACCGCCTATCAATTAATTGATACTCAAGATTACAATTAAATTCTAGAAATGTTACACTTCTATTATTATTGTGAATTAAATAATCAATCGATTTTCTGTTTAAATATGCTACATTTTGAGACAGGGAGAGGGTTGGGGGGGTCTTGACGTAAATCCCATCTCGGCGAAGGTGCAGGTTACTGTGGCACGTTATTATAACCTAAACAATAACTAAAGGCAATATAACAGGTAGCTTAGTTTTAGAATTCATCATCTGTTATTTACGTCGATTTTCCCGTGGAGATGGAGAGATGGATTTTGATTTCGTTGAAGTCCTCCCTTATCTGTACATTTTAGATTGAAGAACCTTGAATTTGTAGATATGGCACAAATTGTCCGCATGTGAAAAAAAAAACGATCCCCCGGGTAGCCTGATCTCAAGTGAAATAATATTGTTTATGTAGGAACTGGGTGTTTTTGTCGCCACTGTAACCTGCTCATTTCCCTTAGTATTTTAAATTAAATAAATTTATTAAACCCTCTAAACTAAATAGGTGGTGTTTGCTTATTTGACTACGCCATTAACTCTTAATTTGGTATAGTAAGAGTTTGTTTGCGAGAAACCATCGAAAATCGTGTCGAAAAATTTTACGTATGAAATGTAGTGTGAGATGCGGCATCTGCGTAAACTTTTCGAAACTAAAATAAAACTCATTAGAGAGAGCCCCTGGTGGCTGAAATATATTGGTTAAAGCGAAATTATTTTCTAATGACAGAAAACACAGCTGAACATACAATATTGTAATAAAGAACCTCATAAAATAGAGGTCGCAAACTGAGTAAATGAATCCCAGATATGTGACCGCTGTGGATATAATTATTAATTATTTATACATCTTAAATAACTTTTATTGTTTTCTTTCATGAATATTTAGATTACACATTAAATCAGTCGTGTGTGTACCTTCCTCTAGGTGGCGCTTAAAAGAAGACGTACGCGAATCTCTGTACGACTCTTGTGCAACATGGACCAAAGCGTTAGGGACCAAAGAATTTATGGGTGGCGTCCAACCTAACCTAGCCGATCTTTCTGTCTACGGCGTACTCAACTGTTTCGAAGGCATGACGGCTCATAACGAAATGCTAAAGAACACTAAAATAGCTCCTTGGTACCACCGAGTCAAGCAAGAGATAGCTGACAAGGAAACACGTGTTTGCTTAATTAACCAGGGTTCTATTAATTAGTATTTAGGGTGTTATTTATTAGTTATTAATGCATAATGTCTGATGAGCCAAGGGCTGTACTACTAACTAACTAACCAAATATTGACAATTTATTGTTAGATGGTACACATTTCGAGCCCCTTATACGAATGTTTCGAATAGTATATATCGGCCTTCTGCATTTATTGGACTCAAAGTTTCACACTCTCATGTAGGCTACTCTAGAGATAGTTGGTTCGCTAGCTAATATCTTAAAATCACCGACAGTCATTAGCAACTCATTCCGGTATGCAGTTCAGATGCACTCCTGTCGCCTTGTTGGCTGTTGACAGACTGGCTGATGACACCAGATTCGATTATGTTTAAGCTATTTAATAAATTCAATGTTTATAAGTACCAACAACAAACAATAAACAACAATAAATACCAACTTAGTATCTTGTGCGCACAACTTCCCCCAAGAATCCCCCTTTGAGAGTTTAAAGAAAGCCTTAATTACTGCGCCAATTCTTGTACACCCTAAAGGCGGTGAACCATTCTTTGTTCATTGCGATGCATCTAATGTTGGAATTGGTGCCGTCATACAGTACGTCAAACGGATAATGATAGGGCACTTCATCCAGTAGCATTTGCCAGTAGGAATCTTACTACAAGCGAAAATAATTACTCCACGATAGAAAAATAAGCATTGGCTGTTATTTTCACATTGGAACGGTTTCAGGCTTACACTTATGGTGCTGAAGTACACGTTTTGTCTGATCTCGTACCATTACAATGGCTAATTAATAATAAAACAGCAAATGGTAGACTTGCACGTTGGCAATTACGTATTTTAGAGTTTGATGGCTTAAAATCAATTAAACATGAAAGGGGGTCTTCTAATCAAGTGGCAGATACGCTCTCTAGGCTGCCCAATAACAGTTCGTTCATACATGGATGTGTTTCTGTCAGACAAGAGTGGAGATGTGAAATCCCCGGTATAAACTTTCGATACCGAAAACACCCATCAAATGACAGAAAAATTCATACACATGTCGAATGAGGAAATCACTCAACTTCAAGAAACTGATAGTGAATTTGACCGAATTAATTATCGATTTACAACAAACAGCCGAAGGGATATACATTTATATATCCACATTATCTGTACCCAAAGAACGTTCAAAAGTTTTCAAATCCGTTCAGGCTTCTGAGAGCGCGCACCTTGGTTATGACAAAACGTTCTCGTTATAATAAAGATAATGTTATTGGCCAAACATGGCTAACGAATTAAAGACCTACTGTACATAACAAATTGGGTGTGTTTTCGCGCAAAGGTTTTACCACCAGCACCAATGCTCTGCAATCTTTACCCGTGGTAACAAGGCCTTATGAGTGGGTTGCTATGGATTTCTGTGGCCCTTTCCCAAAGTTGATTAGAAAAGGTCAAAAGCCCCTAGAAATAGCATATTGACAGATCGAGATCACGGACGATGCTTTATTTCAAATGAGTTTAACAACTTTTGTCGTCAACAAAACATCAACAATAGAGTCACTAGTCCATACCACCCTCACTGTGATGTATGGCTGAGAGGTTGGTTAGAACTACAAAGGACCAAATTAGACCGCATTTAGTAGAACGTAAGATAACACTCAAACTTCATGCGACTGTAATATCTGCATACAACCATTCTGTATGAGTTTAGGTTTATCTCCAATGGACGTGGTAAAACAAGTTTATTCACCTACTGTATACCGGCTCTAGTTGTTTGGAAATCACAAATGATAAACCGATAAATCAGTAAAACTCCGTTGACGTTATCCATAAAACGAGAATATTTCGGTAAAAATAAGTCTGTAACCTCTGTTCTTTGGTTATCGTTTTTTTGTTTTGGTTAGAAAAGGCCTGCTGCTACTGTAACATGAAACCTGCTCCTTTCCATTAAAAAACTTATCCACAGTAACGTGCTCCTTTCCATTAAATTACTTTACGAAATCGAAATCCAGTTTTGTTGTTAATTTTCTCGTTTATTGTTTTGGTTAGAAAAATTATGGTTTTATTATTTACCTTTACCGGTATTTCATAGCATTATATAGCATTATACAGCATATTTCATTTGCATAGAGTACAACGCAGAAGGACTATGCTATACATTGAAGTGCTGAAGTGGTTTTGCGATGAGCGAGCAGGTTTACTTTTTAGGCCTACATTTTTATTGTCAAGAGATTAAAATAGTAATAATAATACTGTAATACTGTAATATACAGATAAAATAATCCGGTATCTGCTGATCTGGGTATTGGTAGGCCTACCCTGCTACCAGCCTCAGAGCCTACTGCAGTACAAGCAGCAGTCTGACATCTGTGAGTCAGATTATTGAAGTTGACTTAAAGACGTGGGCTTCTGGGCTTGGCTTACCGTCTGAAATCGTGAAATCTGTCAGTCTGTATACTGGTATACTGGTACCGGTATAGCTGTGCTGCTGTGCAGCTACAGCCAGCTGTCCTGTAGGGCATAGGGGAACTTAGTAACAAAATGTTTATTCTGTTCTTCGTTTTGGAAGCGCGCTGTTCTGCTGTTGCTACCGATATTAATCACCGGAAGATATCAAAGCATTACTGCAGGTAAATGGAGGATGGACCCATCTTCTTACAATGAACGGGACATTTTACAATCTGTTTTCAGTGATTGTGATCGCGAAGCAGTCGGTGAAGTTAACGTAGATGTGCTAATAGACTATTTGAGACAAATAAATATACTGAATCAAGGACAATATTTGGAGCAGTTTAGCTCTACTTTAGCTGAAAATTCTACTGATAGACTAGTCGATAATGCGACTTACCTTACCGTGGCCACGGACTGGTTGAATAACATTAAAGCAACAAATAAAGACGACTTTATACTTAGCGGCGAAGAGTGGGTTCATGGTTTTTCGGATTCGAGCAGTTTCTCCAGCAGAACTTCTTCCATGGCGAGTACTAAGGACTCATTGCATGCATCGCCTATCGAAAACGAGACATCTTTTCTTCATATGAATAAATTTCAGTTGATAACGGCATTGGACCGTCTCAAACGCATTAACAACGAACTTAAAGATGATTATTCATCGATTGAGAGTCAAAGAAACGACGTACAAAATCGTTACCAGATTCAAGCGAGGGATCTCGATGATTTAGGTAAACAGTTGAAGGTTTCGCAACAAAAACATCAAAATGTTTTGCAGCAAAACGATGAATTATATGAGATGATAACAGCTGAGTCGGATAAAACGGCAGATTTAGAGGCAAGGTTACAGCGAGCGGAGACAGATAACCGTCGGAATCTGTTGGAGACGAAGGATAGAAACGACGAACTATCCAACGTCGTCGAGGACAATTCGCGTTTGCGACGGGAGATGATCATTCAGAACGAGAAGCTATCAGCAGTGCAACGGGACCTGGTCGCTCAGCTCGCTAGTAAGGCCTCTAAGGTGGAGGATCTGTCTCGGTTTATAGCCGAGCAGGATTCAACTATCGCTCAACTCAGGATCGAACGAGATATTTCCGATAGAAACGAGGAACTCGTCTTGAGCGTCTCTCCTCGCACACCCACGGAATCCCGCGGCAGTATTTTCTCGGAGATCCATTCGGAGTCGACCAGCGACCGCCGTTCGCCGCTCTGCGGTCTGCCTGTATCGTACGAAGTCGGACAGGGTGATCCGATGATGGACGTTGTAGACAGTCGGATTAATTCGCTGACATCCCAGTTGGAGATTCAAAAGACGATTAATATAAAAGTTAACGGGGAGTTGAAGGAACTAAAGGATAAACATTCTAGGATAATAGATAACAACGCGAAGATGCAGCTGCTGTTCCAGAACAAGGAAATTAAGTTAATATGCGAAGACGTTAACAACAATTCGGTTTTAGCGGAATTCACTAAGATATTGCCGCAATCCTGTCGTGTTGAGATGCTCACATCCCCCGGTAGAGGCGCCAAGGTGTCTACGTCTCCCGTCTGTCTACTTATGACCAGTAGTTCGTCCCATGTTCGCTCTCTCGATCTAGAGACGGGTGGCAGGGCCTTCGAGTATTTCACCAGCGGGATTCCCGTTTCGTTTCCGCGTTGCCAATCGGATCCGAATATTCCTGAGTTCGGCCGCGGTGTAAAGAGAATCCTGAGCGATAAGCAGAGCCAAACTGAGCCGCCGACAGTGAAGAGTGATAAAGGAGTCAATACGGAGCCCGGGAAAGCGGGACCTATAGAACCGGGGAAAGTGAAGCGGTCTGCGTCGGTGGGAGCGACGGTACATCGCAGCGGTTCGGTGGATTCCGATAGGAATAACAAACCCGTTGCCAAGAGGAAGTTTCTTCCGAAACCGATTAAAATCGAATCGCAGTCGGTGAGATCCCCGAATGGTGGACCGAGGGTTCCAGACACGCCGAGGTCACCAATTAGTCCCAATTCCAGTAAGATTATCTCGTACAACAAACGAACCTGGAAGATTAAATCGCCGACGTTTTCCTCTACTTCCGCTAAACCTCCCTTATCCGCTACTCAGTCGGCCACTCTATCCCCACCGACATCCTCCTTTAGGAGTCGAGGGTTCTCTGGGGTTCCCAAGTCGAGGCCGGATGCGGTTAAACCGCTGGTCTCCGTTAGACCGCGGAATAAATCGCTGGGATTCTCGGCGGACACCCAGACCGGTCGGAATCTCTTCCGGGACATCGTCTCACCCGCGGTCATCGAGCGCGACTCCCCGGTTCATCTGGAGGAGGCGACGGAAGTAGGCGAGTCCGCCGAGCTGTCGGAGGAACAGTTCGCCTCCATGTCGCTCGGTTGGCAGGCCGACCGAGAGACGTTCGCTCGTCGCAAAGACATCGTCTCGCGTCGATTCGACGCCTCGCAGTCGCTGCTCAGCGATGAAATCGCCGAGATTAAACGTCGGATGGAGGGAATTACGACGAGATCCCAAGACACGTCGGTCCTGGACAGTCTAGTCGATCTAATCAACCGACTAGAATCGACACTGAGTTCGGTTTCTACGGTTCTCAACAACTCGGTTATGTACGGGGCCATCCGTCTCGAGGAAACCTTGGCGAACGCGATGCGATTCCTTGTGGATTACGTGCGGAATCTGAGACGGGAGTACGAGGAACTCAAGGTCGAGTTGGAGGACTCAAAGAAGGCGGTGGCGACAGGAGTCGTGAAGTCTACGACGCGATGTAGTCGTTGTCGCGGCTCGCGGTTCGCTTCGGTCGCCGACGCCGTTATGAAGGATCCCCGCACTGTGATGCTATTCCGCGATCGCTCGCCCAATCGAACCCTCTCCCTCGACATTCCTGCTAGCCCGTTGGCTGCGGGCCCTCCCCCGTCGCCGTTGGTTGCTGCGGTAACGAAAGCGTCCTTGGACACGGTCGATGTGGATGCAGTCGCCGCTCCAATAACTCCGAGCAACGCCGTTCCCCCCGCTCTCACTCCCACCCTTCCCGTGTTCCAGGTGGATGAATCTCCCACACTCCCGGTGTTTGCCTTCGAGGAATCCCCCCCAGTTTCCCCCCTTGACCCCGAACGAGCTGCCCCCTCCCCGACCTCGCTGATGCTCCCTCCCGAACCACTACGTCGCACCCTTAGCGACGCCCCCACCCGCGGCGCCCCCCTCCCCTCTCTCCGTCGACGTTCCTCTTCAGTGATTCGTCGCCACTCCTGGTACAACCGAGAGTGCGCCACTCCCGCCGAGATGGCGCGCGATCTCTGGGTCCGCGATACGTCTAAGGACGCTACTGCGTTGTCCCAAACATCCAATCAGTTGCAGCTGGTAGAATCGGTGTCCCCAGATACCCGAGTGTCTCTCTGGCAACGTCCCAAGCCGGGATGGCCCTACCCCGATCCTCTGTGGGAGCGAGTATTCCGCTTCAATAAATATGTCTACTATTTGCTTGGCATTATTTTGATGGCTTTTTTTCTGTGTTGTTTACTTTCGCTTTGCCTTCCGCTTAATGTTTCAGCGGATAGTTACCAGTTTGCTTTTCTCGAGCAAATATTTACCGTTGAACACTATTAGCTTTTAGATTTGAAACATTTTTAAGTTTTGTTATGACAATTATATTTTCTGGATCAATGTGTTCTCTGTGTCTCTACTGCCTATCTTCATTTGTATGAGAATAATATTTACCATGACTGGTTCTGTCTATTAGTGTTAATTTGGAAGTGTCTACATTCACTACGAATCAAAGACCCAAAGAATAAAGACCTGTACAAAACATATGTTAACTTTCGTTTATTGTTTTAGTTCCCCCAACACGCCTCTGTAACCTGCTCCTTTACTAACCTGCCCCTTTAAATGGCAATGGGACCTAATGCTCTTAGGGCCCTAACGCTCTTATGGCCCTAACGCTCTTAGGGCCCTAACGCTCTTTGGGACTTAATAATAATAATAATATTGGTTATTTATATAGCGCCTTTCTACGCTCAGCATACTCAAAGCGCTTTTATTATCATTACCCCAGCAAAGCCAGGTTCCCATTATACCGCTGGGTTGACGTAGGCACTAATGTCTAAAGTGTCTTGCCTAGGGACACAACAGTGCGAAATTTCTACAGCCTTTAGTCGGATTCGAACCTGCGCCACCAAACACTATTGTGTAAGCAGTTCAGGCGCCGTATCCACTCGGACACTGTGACACACGTTCTTAGAACTTAACGTTCTTTGGGACCTAACGCAACTTTACCTCTTTGTTTTGTACAGGTCACCAAGAGCGTTAGGTCCCATTGCCATTTAAAGGTGCAGATTAGTAAAGGAGCAGGTTAGAGAACCGTGTTATGGGAACCAAAACAATAAACGAAAATTAACACATGTTGCAAGATTATGCAGGTTACTTAATAGGATTGGTGCGCGAAAAAAATGTTGGGCTAGAAATAATTGAATAAGGGGTAACAAGGTGCCCTGAATCGAGTGGCGGGGTGTGTTTTTTGTAAAAACACGAGGATACGGTCGAAATGGCGGGTTTAAGTAAGCCCGGGAAGCCAATGTGATTGGCTGCTACATATTTGACGTCATTACACATACACAGTGCTCTGATAATTTATTATCTTGGATTCTAAGGATAGAGATTTTCGATCGATTCAAATACATATTAAATCTCAATCATTTCACACGTGGCTTATATCAATGTATTGAAAGCGGAGAGTCTTGCGCGTCTTTTGACACTACAATTAATTAAATTCATGGTGATATAATGTCGTTTCCAGACTCTCCGCTTTCAATTGATATAAGCCACTTGTGAAATGATTGAGATTTAATATGTATTTGAATCGATCGAAAATCTCTCTCCATAGAAACAAGTTAAGAAATTATCAGAGCACTGTGTAATGACGTCAAATATGTAGCAGCCAATCACAGCCGATTTTCAAAATTGGCTTCCCGGGGTGTTTTTACAAAAAAACACACCCGCCACTCGATTCAGGGCACCCACCTTGTTCCCCTTATTCAATTGTTTCTAGCCCAACAATTGTTTCGCGCACCAACCCTATTGGGTCTTTGTTTTGTAGTCACACGTTAGTTTGGGGTTTATAACGATTTGTTGAAATTTAACGTGCAAAATTCTAACTAAAATTCCAATGTGTAATAGTAATGTGATAGCTTCACAACCCCCATTGTCGTGGTCAAAAAGCGAAGATGATGTAGCTATCGAGATATTTATTGCACGGCTGACTCCAATTATCTGTCCACATATTGTTCCATTCCATATATTGGGGATTTAACATTGAGGCGAGATATTAATTCGCTGAGATAGGATTTGCGTCGAGTCCCCCCAATGTAAGTACAACCACTTCGTCATCGCAATTATGTGAGTTATGACGCTGTCGCACTACCTCCATGTGACGTCATTGTTGCTAACTAGATTTTCTTCAAATCGGATTCACCTCAACAACGATGTTGAAGCCCAAATTAATACTTCCAGCCGGGAAGACCTGTAAAGTTGAAATTACTGTAGTTTTTGGACCAGTCTACATGGGTTGTTTATTTCTTAATGCACTCATTCAATAAACACATTCTATTGCGTTTACATTCCCAACCACCTGGTAGAACTCATGTCTAATGTGTGCGTAGTCCTGATATTATTATTGCAACATATTAGTAAATATTAAACAATATTACAATTTATCGAAATACTTAATTTCATAAATTTCTGTCCATATTATATTTACTCTGTTTGAAGTAAATTTATTAATGTAATTGTGTTTATTTTTTGTATTATATATTTTCACTTCTGGTACTATTTATCCCACCATAAAGGATTCGTTTAGATAGACTGTATCTTATACTTATTGACTATTTTAAGAAATAAAACAATTTCTCACGAATTGTTGTGGAAACGTTTCATTTAATTTGATAGAAGTGTGAATTGTAAACCTGTGACGGCTGTGAGTTTATATGTAAACTGTACATGTTGTTTTTATTCAGAATAACAACCAGCTGTAATGTTTAAAATTATTATCAATGATGTTATATTTTGTTTTTTTGAGTTATCTGGTTATTTTTAATAAAAAATAAAAAATATTTTTCGATGTTTCTTGCAGTTTTAGTTTGGGAATATTTCTTATATATTTTTTTAATAATAGTTATATTTACGGTACTGACTCAGATAGAGTGATTAATTTATACGAAAATGTTTAAACGGTTGTATCTAATGAACGCCAAAATAAAATTTGCTGCTTTTTATATCAAATTAAATTACTCGATAAAACTTCTCAACATAAATGGGTAGTTAGCAGTAGAGCGACGAAGTGAATTAATTAATACAGTTCCAATGTTGACTTCACTGGCACTTTTTCCATTTATTGAATTATTATTAAACGAACGGGATTACAACTGAATACAGTTCACCTAATTAAAGTTTCGCTGGGTGGAGAGGGTCTATTGACAACTAATTCTCGATCTAGGTAGAAAAATATAGACCTTGAACGAGTATTTAAACTGATTGCTGTATACAGCCAACAATAGTAAATGTATTACAGTTAGTTATATATTGGTTTTGTAAACTTTACTGATGAACTGCCAAAATAATACAATAAATTTATAAAACTATTATCTGTATACAACCTTACATGTGATTGGATTCAATATGGTAGACCTTGGATTATTGTAGTGTAGACCTTGGATTATTGTAGTGTAGACCTTGGATTATTGTAGTGTAGACCTTGGATTATTGTAGTGTAGACCTTGGATTATTGTAGTGTAGACCTTGGATTATTGTAGTGTAGACCTTGGATTATTGTAGTGTAGACCTTGGATTATTGTAGTGTAGACCTTGGATTATTGTAGTGTAGACCTTGGATTATTGTAGTGTAGACCTTGGATTATTGTAGTGTAGACCTTGGATTATTGTAGTGTAGACCTTGGATTATTGTAGTGTAGACCTTGGATTATTGTAGTGTAGACCTTGGATTATTGTAGTGTAGACCTTGGATTATTGTAGTGTAGACCTTGGATTATTGTAGTGTAGACCTTGGATTATTGTAGTGTAGACCATGGATTATTGTAGTGTAGACCTTGGATTATTGTAGTGTAGACCTTGGATTATTGTAGTGTAGACCTTGGATTATTGTAGTGCAGACCTTGGATTATTGTAGTGTAGACCTTGGATTATTGTAGTGAAGACCTTGGATTATTGTAGTGTAGACCTTGGATTATTGTAGTGTAGACCTTGGATTATTGTAGTGTAGACCTTGGATTATTGTAGTGTAGACCTTGAGAATTATGATTAATTTAACCACTTAATGTGCTGTGCACATTTATTTATTCAAGGTCTACATTGTTGTTATTCAAGTTCGACGGCATATAATTTAATCAAAATCTACATAACGTCTTCAAATATCCCTAATAAGTAGGTCGGTGGTCGATTGTGTGTAAATGTGTTGGTAAACTCGGATCACAGCCAATATTAGGGCTCATCCTAAAATATATTCCACTCTATCTGAGCCAGTGCCTTAAACAAACGCAGGTTGTAGTTAGTACGAGTAATTTACTTGTAGATTCCGCGAAATTATATTTAGTGTTTTTATTCGAAAATAGGAATAATATTTAAGGGATATACGGAAGGGGGGGGGGGGGGGGGGTGGGGGGTTCACCGAGAAGGGTAAAATTTGGACAGTTTTATTTTTAATTTTATCTAATACAGAATTTTACGGTGATTTTAATGGTAAAATCTGCATCGTTATGCGACTTTTAGTTTTTGAGATACAGCTATTTTAATATTCCACTAATTTAAATCACTGCAGAAATGGACTCAGCGTAATTTTTAGACCTTAGAACATGTCTTAATTATCGATTATAACCAATTGGTTATTGATTATTGACATAATAAATATTAACCAATAGGAGTAGCGCGAAATTCAATGTCATCAATTTTTTTAAAAACAAAATTTTATGAAAAAATGACATTTGTGACGTCATAGCTTTTAATTGCAGCAAAATTTTGAAAATCTGCCCCATTATTCTGTAGACACAATCTTTACCTACAATGTCCACCAAACAGAATCGAAATCCGTTATGAAATGCGGAGGAGATCGATTTTTAGTAAAAAAAAAAAGGGCCATTTGAGAAAAATTCAGGTAAACATTTGAGTTCGAATTTCGCGCTAAACCATCTCCTATGTGTAATATTTATTAAGTCAATAATCAATAACCAATTGGTTATAATCGATAATTAAGACATGTTCTAAGGTCTAAAAATTTCCGGTTAATTTCTGGTTTAATTAAGCAACATCATATGTTTACTTTCGCTACAATCAACTAGAACCACATACTGAGTAGTCTTGCACATTAAATTGTTAAGAAATATAACCTTTTTATAATAAATATTTATTTCCATTTTCGAATAAAATTACTTTTACTCCAAGTCGTAATATATCGCTTTATAGGTTTACAGTTCCCGATTCGCACTATCATCTTATAAAGTACTAAATTATTTAGCATTTTATCTTAGGTATTTAGCCTTTAAATGTTATCTAAACATTCTACGAAACTGTAGATATTATTTAAATTTTATATAATTTAATGTACTAATTGTAGGGTAACAATATTAAATACAGAAACGCTTAGAAATAATTCCATGTAATTCTGTGCTAATCCCACGATGCTTTTTTCTATTGTTAAATATTTAATTTATTGTGAATTTGTGAATATTATCATTTTTCTTTTTATCAATATATTATTATTATCTCTAAGTGTATCTTTAACGTAGATTAGATTCGTGCAATATAGCTTAGCATTAAACCATGGAGGGTTTTTGTTTATTTTGTGTTGGTTAAGGGGAGTAAGTTTGGTACTATACTAAACTACATTGGTTAATGCTGGCGTTAACCCAAACATTGACCACAAGCAACTAATAATATGTTCTTTTATTGTAACTTGCTTAGGAAGGAAGAATTTTTTTTATTTAATTTCTTGTTTTTTGCTGTGGATTTAAGTTGTCTTGAAGGCGAGATTCAAAGCGATTCAGCATTATATTTTGGTGAAAGGGGAATTTTACAGGTCACAGTTATTCATACCAATGTGCCTTAGGTTTTTTCGTCTGGACTGCATATTACTTTGTTCCACAGTTACCTATTTTTGTGATACTGCTGCATTTCCGGTGAAAACAACATTTCCCGTAAAAGTTCAGAAAACCATAAGTTATAAGTAGGTCGTTATTTAAAATTAATTATTTTTTGAGAGTCAAACCTGTCGCCATGTAGGTTATAATATTGTTAATTCTTAATTGTATGTTTAACATTTTATGTATGATTAATAATTATTCGTAACTCGTTGTTCCATTTGCGCTGTTACCTGTAATAATATTTAACTTTTTTTAATTTTTAAACAATGTGCCTTTATTTTACTTTGTGTACACAGTTTTTTTCATATTAAATTAATAATTTTATTTTATGGGTCTGTTGCTACCAACCATTACATATTACATACAGTAGTCTAATAATATTATATTTTTAGCTAACATAATTTTTTCCCTAGGTAAACTTACTAAATTATTTAGAGGTTGAGTCGGTTTGTGGTTGTTAACGTAACGATGTACCCTGTGGTTATATTATTGTTACACAGATTTTAATAATATATTGAATGAACATAATTGGCATTTGATTTAACAGCGACGTTTAAATTTCTCATCAGATCTTAGCGTTCTAAACTTTTAATAGAATCAAACTAGATAATGTAGAGAAATACCGGCATTCTTGTAGCAGAAACTTGTTTGCTAAATGTTGGGAACTGACCTTCATTATTTTACACACGTGTATACTACACTTACACTTTCACTATACTGTAACAATAAACAAACAGTCTGTGCAAAGAGGGGAATTCAAATAAGCAATAAAAACAATAACCACTATTTTGAGTTTATAGATTTATATACTGTAACATAACAATAACCGTTTGAAATCCTGAATACAAATTCTGGCCTTCACGATAAAAATTCGATGTGTTACAAATGGCGATTACTGCATTATTATTATTATGAAAACATCCCCAGATTTAAATCCAAAATAACAAACTACCATAAAATCTCATTAAGATTTGTAGATAATTTAGGTACGTGACTGGTGGTGGTGGGTGTTGTACTTGAAGCACAGGGGCCGTGAAGCAATCAATACATCTCCAAGGGAAACCATTATCATTCAGAAACGATATTTTTAAGTGCCATATTTGTTGTTGTGTTCAGCATCCCAGTCCACAGATGCTCATAAAATCCGGTTGATAAGGTGGTGATTTTTTATTATCCAATTCACACTACTTGTTTTTTCGTGACTTAGGGTGCACATACCAAATTACCAGAAATTTTCTACTATGTTAAATTTTTATTCCATAATCGTGATCAGCATCCAAAAAACATATCGCAAATTTAAATTTAATTTAGCTGGCCAAAACACCGGCGATGTGTGCCACAAAGAGACAACAGCAAGAAAACTAACTTAGTTAGTGGTTCATTGGTGGGGAATCTTAGCAGTGAAATTAAGAAAACAATAGCAATTACAACCCATTTAAATTTCATTTTAATTATATATACACAACAAATGTTACAGGCAGTAAATACAAATACGACGTTTCGGGTCCAGCAGGCACCATTATCTAACTTAGTTATATAATTGGCGTTTGCGTTGTGGGGCGAGCCACGAAGTGAGCGAAGCTTTAGCATATGGGTATGCAGTAACATACAGTATGTGATCGAGAGACTGAATCGAAGAAAGCCTTGAATAATTCAACAAAGATAACGGCCATATGGCTGTCTTTCTTTTTTGATAACTCTTCAATTATCCTTCCAAGTGCTAAAATGGGCTCCATGGTCCCACGACCTTTATGGAACGTACTGTAGCCGCGTAGCAGTCTCTTAATGGGATCCCTGATGCGATTTAATATAATTATATTAATTAGTTTAGAAATTGAATTGAAAAAAATTAATTTCCTGTTTAGAATTTTAGCGTTACTTAACGTTTAGTCCAGACCCCAACCCCACACCAATGTAGAACAATATACTGTAGTCTCAGGCATGCCACCCCCCAACCCCTTCTCAGTGTTATTTAGGCCTCAATACAGTATACTCCTACATATTGTTGTTAGCTTATTGTTTATCAACTTTATAATATTTATATGAATAGTATTACTATTATACCGTAGGCCTATTTCTCCTATTTCTTTTTCTCTGTGTGCATTGATAAATATACTTAAACATTATCGAATGCGATAAATGCATTGTGATTTATTTGTCATTAAATGCCTTTATAAATTGGATTTTTGAAATTAATTACTGAATAAATTTAAATTGATTAAATATGTAAAATGGAAAACCCAGTTAAATTCCCGGGAGGCCCTTTCAAACCCCTTGACACTTTCGCGTCAATACGGGAATACTTCGCTACTCATGTAACTCCGACGCCGCCTCCGAGACTGCGGGAGCCGCGAGATACCGACACACTCATCGTATCTCCGGGTAAAACCGGAACCACGTGGGTCCAACAGATTGTCCACCAGCTGAGAACCGGTGGGGACGACGAGTTCGATGAGATCGATTCCGTGATCCCGTATCTGGCCCCTCAATGGATCGACTACAATATCAATATTAATATCGAACAGAAATGGTTTCCGAGGTGTTTTAAGAACCACGATACTTACGACTGGGTACCTAAAGGATGCCGATATATCTATATAATACGCGACCCGGTAGACACCATGTATTCTATGTATCGGTACCTTTCAGTCATGTTGGGGACAGAAACAGATAATTTCAACCGAGATTTCGAAAACTTTATCGATTCAGTTCTTATGCACTACAGAGATGCGGTATTTTTCGATTACTGGGGAAACTTGGCTTCTTGGATTCCTCGTTATTCCAATCCTAATCTACTCTGGTTACATTACGAAGATTTACATGAGGACATTGACCTATGTCTCGAAAGGATCTCCGGGTTTATTGGGGTTCCTTTGACTCGTAAATTAAAGGAATTAGTTCTGAGCAGATCGACTTTCGATTATATGAGTTCCAATGTTGATAAGTTTGATGACCGCCCGTCCCAGACGCTCTTCCATCTCGCTGTAATGAAACGCAAACCAGAAGAATTGGATAGATTTATGGCGCCCAAAGTTCGGCTGAGTGGCGGCGGCATTGGTCAGGGGAAGTCGAATATTTCCCAAAACGTTGCCAATAAAATAGATGAAGCATGGCAGAAACTCGTTACACCGAATTCGGGGTTTCATAATTACAAGGAAATGAGGGAAAGTTTTACTATTTTAAAAACCTAAATTATATCTGGTCTCATATTTTATCAATCAAAATTACGATACAGAATATGCCTTTTCCGATAGGCCAGCTATTTATTACATGAGAAAAGGGTCATAAAGTAACAAGGTTTCTCTTCATATTTTTTACATTGCGTAGAAAGTCGAAATAGTGAAATAAGTCGTCGTTGGTTTACAGAAAATTCCATTATTTGTTCTTATATTTAACATCAAGCTCAAGATACCGGTAAATATTCAACCTAACACTCTATGGTTCTTTTCGGGGAATTTGGCATTTGATTCAGTCTCTCGCTCAGCATACTTTCATTATATGGGATTTCTGGAAATATTCCAGCAATCAGATCAGTATACGATGGTTCGACAACATGTCTACTGTTGACGGTGGCGCAGTACAATTCGAAATGTTATGTAGAGAGTCTCCTCAGGGAGACACACTTGCACCATTCTTGTTCATAATTGTGGTTGACTATGTTCTACGCTTGTCCTTAGATCATCATAATGATGATGGGGTGATGGTAACTCCACCTACTGGCTCCAGAAGTCGAGGAAATCCTGCCAAGTACCTAACTGATCTAGACTGCTGATGACTTAGGAGTACTCTCAGAATCACTAGAGGGAGCCTCACTAGAGTTGGCCTTTCTGTTAACTCCAAAAAGAACTCCAAAATTTTGACAGTTAACTTTGAAAGTCCTCAGTAAATCTCTGATCGGTTAAAGGTCCGATTATTTAGGGCAGCAGTAGTTCCAGTACTCCTCTATGGGAGTGCATGCTGGGCTCTAACTTATGAGGACACCAAATCTCTGGATGGCACATTCACAAGAATGCTACGCCGGGTTCACTGTGTCAAGTACGATGCCCACATCTCCAACCAGACACTATATAACATTGGAGGTGTCTCATTGGTTCCCCTAAGCTTGACACTAGAACAAAATCGCCTCCGCTTTGCAGGACATTGTTTTCGCCGTGAGGACCAGCCAGTGCATAATCTTGTACTTTGGCAGCCTCATGGAGTGAATAAGCATGGTGGACAGCCCAGGACTTTCGTAAAACGCCTCGTAAAGGGCACTGGCCTTGAAGATGCCGCTAATCTCGCGAAAGTCATGGGGGATAGGGAGTTGTGGCGGTGTAACTTTGTTGATACGCCGGCATAGCATTCTTAATGCAAGCTGCATCGTGATTGCCAATTGTGGAATGCTGGTGGTGACAAAATGTTTTTGTTAAGCTGGCTTAGCATCTCAATGTGCAGTTCCAATGCATCAGTCCGATTATACTGTAGTATTAGTAAGGTACCGGTAAATATTCCCGGTGTTAGTGAAATGTAATGATTTGCGATAGCAGGGGGCAATATTACTTTCATTTTCGCGGTGCATTCCGCCTTTTTAGCTGTTTTTATGCATCCAATGTATTTGAACACAAATGCCCGCTATTTTTAGGCCAATAAGTTGCCTTTCTTTCACACCACGTACGGTACCCCCACGTACGGTACCACGTACGCACCACGTACGGCACCACGTACGGTACCACGTACGGCACCACGTACGGCACCACGTACGGCACCACGTACGGTACCACGTACGGCACCACGCACGGCACCACGTACGGTACCACGTACGGCAACACGTACGGCACCACGTACGGCACCACGTACGGTACCACGTACGGTACCACGTACGGCACCACGTACGGCAACACGTACGGTACCACGTACGGCACCACGTACGGCACCACGTACGGCACCACGTACGGTACCACGTACGGCACCACGTACGGCACCACGCACGGCACCACGTACGGTACCACGTACGGCACCACGTACGGCACCACGTACGGCACCACGTACGGTACCACGTACGGTACCACGTACGGCACCACGTACGGTACCACGTACGGTACTACGTACGGCACCACGTACGGTACTACGTACGGCACCACGTACGGTACTACGTACGGCATCACGTACGGCACCACGTACGGTACCACGTACAGTACCACGTACGGCACCACGTACGGTACCACGTACGGCACCACGTACGGTACCACGTACAGTACCACGTACGGTACCACGTACAGTACCACGTACGGCACCACGTACGGCACCACGTACGGCTCCACATACGGTACCACGTACGGCACCACGTACGGTACCACGTACGGTACCACGTACGGTACCACGTACGGTACCACGTACAGTACCACGTACGGTACCACGTACGGTACCACGTACGGCTCCACGCACGGTACCACGTACGGTACCACGTACGGCACCTGTGTCCGACAACCGGAACCTTACCCTTCCCAAACCCACACATATATTATACGAGTACCACGGGTTTCCCACCCAAGCCTAATGTTTGTACTGTAGGGGTAATTACTGTAGCGTTTGTACTGTAGGTGTAGGTAGGACTACGGAACTGACTAGTTACAGGGCACACGGGGGGGGGGGGGGGGGGACTGGGCTGCAGTGATTTCCAGGAATATTAGTATTAGGTTACTACGTACGCCTTCCACCAAGTCAACTCTCAAGGTATCAATATACAGACATGGGACTAGGTGGATTACAAACGAGGTATACAAAGAGCACGTGATCGGGAACAGGTTGGCCGCCAGGCCACACCTGTAGCAAGACATAGGTAGCAGGGAGATGGGATATTAGCCTTGCCAGAGATAGGAATGTACAATTAGGCGGTCAATATGTACTACATTATGTAGTACGTATTTATTGTTATATTGGGGGGGTTTCAGTAGGTTTTAGTTTTAGATAGTAGGATTATGTACTTAATTAGGGTTTTTGCTACGTACGGGTGCCAGGCTGGGGTCTTAAACCCCAGTCTGGCTCATTACTAGGGAATATTCATCCGCGCTACCGGGGTACATTAGACACAGATTAGCAATATTGGTTCAGTTGGTTTGGTGACAAGAGTGGAAGGTGATATCGTTGTTTTATGGCACAGTTCTTTAGTAGTACAGATTCCTTATTCATTTTACGTATTCACTTATATTATTTTATCTTTTGTAAATGCATCTGATTTATTGTTTGTTATCTGTTTATATTCTGTCTATATTCTGTATTACTATGGTGCTGTGTAGGGATCGGCCTGCACAGACACCACACTGGAGCGTTTAGTTATCAGTTTCCTTTCCACCGGACGGGCGGGTTACCTGATTTGGGCGGTTCAGTGGGGAACTCATCATTACGTGATATTTACGCCACTACACCAACCCAAAAATAAAACAACGTCACGAGTGGGGGCTGTCTCAGAAAACGACAGCCTCGATAACGACACGACAAAGACCCGCGACGCGGCTTCCCGCGAACCGGCAGTGGCCTTAAAAAACTGTAAGATAGGCCAAAAAAGTATTCCATTATTCCGTAACTCAGACCTGTCAGTCCCTCCATAGGCTACCGTACCTAGGATGTCAGACAGTCTACTTTCTGGCAGTCAGCCAGCGACGGCACCTGGCCAGGTTGAACCCGGGGTTCAACCCGCCACTGGCGGGGCAGCAATGGCTGCCCCAGCTACAGCCTCGAGTCCCTTCTTGGACTTGAGCAACCCGGTATCGGGGCGCGGCAGCCCCGTGGGCCCGAGCTCCCGGGAATCCCCGCCTATCCCGTCGACGGAAGAATCCGTCGGGCGGCCGGCCGGGACCACGACACCCGATGAAACACGGACGTGGATAGACGAGTTAATCACGGCAACGACGCAGTCACTCCCGACTGAGTTACCACAACGAGGAGAACCGCCATCACCTCCCGCCGGTCCGGCACGGTTCCCAGAGGAACACCAACGCCGGGAGAGATCGAGATCACCTCCCTCCAGACCGGAGCCGGCGATAGACGACGACAAGGGAAGCGGGGTGGACCCAGACCGGGAACCCTCGCAATTAATCCCAGCACTACCCAAACTTCCAGCCCGAGGACGCTCGCGAGAAAGAGGCGATCGGACGAACCCGATGGGACGGCCCAACGGGACAACGAACCGGAGGAAGCTCCGTTCTTCCTCGGACCCCAACCGGCCCCCAGCGCAGCTCGACACAGGGGTGATCGAGCGAGCGGGGCGACAGTTTCGATTACAGCGAAGACGATTGGAGACCTGGGCGACTGCCGGACGACCGGATATCGACCTGGCGGCAGCCCTAGAGGTAGTCAACGACTACCTCAGGATTCTTGGAGAGCAAGGCGCCGAGGAGGAAGCCAAACACTGGGAGACGGACATCGGGGGAATATTGGACGATGCGTTTGATAAATGTTTATTCAATCAACAGGTAAGGGTGGGAAACATTTTTATAGGGATACCCAGCCAGCCACAAAACGGCTGGACTGGCATAACCCTAGCCGGTGACGGCAGAGACCAGGATGAGATACAACCTGGGGACAGTGCGAGTCAGCCGCGTGGTTCAAATTCGAACGCGTCTGACTCCATTCAAAACCGAGTGGAGTATGAAGAGGCTCTCTTTGAGATGGAGAGGCTCGACCGAGAGGAAACTCTTGAGCGAGAATTAATGAACCAAAAACTTGAATGTGAGAGGGTTGCGCGTGAGGCGGCCCAGAGAGTGATTGAGGCGGCCCAACGAGCGGACAGCGAGGAGATAGCGAGAGAGAAATTGCGGGCTGATAATAAAGTGAGAGACGAGGCGCGTTTATTAGCGATACGTAAGCTAGCGATGGCACAAGCGCGCGGGGTGAAAGGGGGCTCCACTGTGGGTAGCAGTGTGGGGTCCAGAGTGAGCAATAACAGTGTACGTTCAGCGAGAGCGAGTCCGGGCCGACGAACTAGTGAACTGAGCAGACCCGCCTCGGTAATAGGGCTCCATAGGGGCCCAGCTCATCCGGCTAGAAAACAACCGGTTGGGCCGGGTGGAGCCAGTGTGACAGGGAGTGGTGAATTAGGGGGAGTACCTGTAGGAGTAGCTGCAGCAACTATAGCACCCACAGTAAGCACCCCACCGATAGTTGTAGTACCTACGGTAGTAACTACACACACCACTACACCTACTATAAGCACTACACCTAATATAATTCCCACAGTTATAAGAGGAACGAGTTTTTACGGCGGCCCGGGTATTTTTACGGATCCGCCTCCGCCTGGTGCTACCAGGAAGGGCGGCCCGGGTATTTTTACGGGTCCGCCTCCGCCTGGCGCAGCCAGGATCACAGCGATACAGGAGCTGCCTCCGGCTGCCATGAAACCTCCCCAGGTAGCGCCGGCCGTAGTGGTCGTCGATACCGACGAGGTAAACGAACCGAGAGGATCAGCAATGTATTATCCCACCCAGAATCGGGGTGGGCTCCCAGCAGAGGAGGCGACACAGGGGGAGCGAGAAGGACAGCTCCAGGTTGGACAGGGGGAGCCCGCACTAGGGTTCCGAGTAACACAGGGGGAGGTAGACACCGCCTCCACACACGCACAGAGCCACGCCTCGAGGGAGGCGGACCACCAGGGCTTAAGAGTGCTAACCTCCCTCAAATTTCTGCAAGATAATACTGGTAAGTTAATTATCGCAGAGCAAGGGGAACAGGGAAGTTCCCCTACGGCGAACTCGAGGGGACTTCGAGTAGGGGCCCCAGAATTCGCGCCGGCGGTAGATAATACCGCCAGCCGGGGGAGAGTGAACAGACAGAGCGGGACCGTCGGCTTTGCCCCGCGGACGGTGCCGACAATCAGTGAGACTGCAGCCCGAGCAGGGGACCTGCAGACGGACAGAGGGGATGGACGGGAGTCAGCCTCCGAGAGGCCCGACGCAACCGCCCACAGGAGTAGGCCAGAGTCGAGGTATCTGGCGGAGCTCTGCAGAAAAGGGGGCTCACCGAGCCCCCCCCCCCCACGAACAACAATGCGTTCATTTGGAAATTCTGAATGACCCCAACAGAATTCCATATATGAAAGTACAACTCACCCAGACCCTCCCCCTTCAGGGAGGCGAACGGGCGAGTCCCCAGGTAGAGAACAATACCCGGATTACCCACGTCCGGGAAGTCGGTTGGGTGAACCGGGGTTTGAGCTACCTCCGCTTGCGTACCCTACCAACGGGGTCGGACGGTATATAGACCCCTTCGGACCGTCGGAGGAGCCCACGTCAACACGGGCGGACTCATCACCGCGCGTGTACAATGACACAAACTCAACCCACGATAACGAGGCGGTTTCGACAGCGAAAATGCTCCACATTATACGTGAGCAGAATGAGCTGCCAAAATCCTTAGCCTTTAAATTCGATGGGAAACACCCCGAGGAATACATACAATTTCGGGCTCTGTTTTCCAACGAAATTCTAACAAAGGAAATGTCAGACACCCGCCGACTAACCTATTTGGCGACTTATCTAGCGGGTGACCCGAGGAAACTCGTTAATCGTTTCCAGGGCCAGTTGAATGGGTTCAGGAAGGCCTGGAAGGCGATAGAGGATCGGTATGGCGATCCGGAACAGATCATTGATGACGCCATATTTCACCTCACTGATGGGGTGAGGGTTGAAACACCAGACGAGATGACCGAATACAGCGATCGAATAAATCAGCTGATTAATTCCATCGAGACGATGGGCGAGACCTACCATCTCAAGGCGGGCGGGCTGCTGAATCAAGTGGTTGATGTACTACCACTACATCTGCGTCGCAGCTGGGCGCAGCAAGTGACAAAGATTACAGCTACGCAACATCGCCGAGCAACGCTAGGAGAATTTGCTGACTTCATGGAGTACAAGGCAGCGAGCGCTAATCAGCGCTGTTTAAAATACCCCAAGGATAAAGGGCGAAGTCGACAGGAACAAGGAGACCGTGGGAAAAGGGAATACCCCACGGGCCGTTTCAAATCCAATTGGAAGTCGAGCAATACCCAAAAATTCGCCTGTAACAACGTTGGGGACAACAACTACAGGGGTAGACCGTCGGAACCGGCGCATAATCGAGCGACGGGCCGATCGCCTTCGCGGGAGAGCAGTCGGGGCGGGTCGACCCCACCAACTAACAATCGACAGGTCCGCTTCGAAGAATCTAAAAGCGGAAGCGCCCCACCCACAGCGAGCAGGGGAAGTGGGCAATGGGTGAAAGATGTCTTCCATATAGACATCGGGGAGTTCCCTTTCAACGAAGAAAGGTATTGCCAGTTCCATAGGGGAACGTCTCACAGAACGATTGAGTGCAGAAACTGGCAGAAGATGGACGCCGACACACACAAGGCGTATGCTAGGAAGCATCACTTGTGTTGGACTTGTGCCCGAACAGGGCACTCTGGGCGGGCATGCCCATACGATAGTAAGAACACAGAGGGGGACGGTAAGTCCACCGAGCAGCAGGCGCATAAACATGCGGATAGTAGGACAGCGGGGGAGAGGGTGGCCGATAAGCAGGTGGCCTTCCCTGTCTTCCCCATGAGACGGAGGTTGCGGAAACCACCGAAGATTAAACCCTATGTGTACCTGAGGATTGTTGCATTAGCGGTATGTGATAACCGCGGCCAGCAGGTAACCACTTTGGGGCTCTTAGACGGAGGTTCAGCGATAACGATGATGGACAGAGTGGTTGCAGACCGCCTTCAAGTTAAACGAAGGAAGGCATTTATGCAACTCTGTACCATCGCCAACCCGGACAGAGACGTAGAGTACGACCTGATTCTATGTCGATTCAAATCTATTGTGACATATTCCCAATATAAGTCGGACCTTGTTGAGGCTCGGGTTCTACCCGAGCTCAACGTACCGGCAGACCGGCCCTCGGCCGATGAAATTCAACAATACACACACGCCCGAGGACTGAACTTTAACATACCCAATGACCTGGATGTACCCTATGTATCAGTACTCATTGGTATAGATTGCCCAGGTTCTCACCGGCTACTGCAGCCTTCCATCGAAGGACCAGACCCCGAAAGGGACCCCCAGGTCATGCTAACCCCATATGGTTGGTGTATGACGGGACCCGTAAAGGACATTGATGAGCAGCCCGACAGACACAGTGCAGGGCTGGCTAGACCAGTCTTCACCGTGGCCGGGAAAGGGCACCCCACCGAGTCTTCGGAACTCACATTGGAGGAGGTCCGAGAACGAGAGGAAGAAACCAGGCGCGACCTAGAAAGGCTCTATGACATAGACACCGAGGGCTTATATAACCCAGCCGTGGGCGCCTCACAGGCGGACAAGATATCGACCGATGTATTGAACAGGGAGATGATCTTGAGCGGCGGGCATTACTCAGCTCCAATGCTCTGGAAAGATCGAGCAGTACCCTTGGTTAACAATAGAACCATGGCGGAGATGAGACTCAACCGACTCAAACGGTCATTGACTAAACACCCTGACAAACACGAATTTGTTGAGAAACAGATTCAGAAGTATATAGACAAAGGGTGGGCCCGTAAACTCACGGCGGGGGCACCCGAGTCTCCTCGAACTTACTATCTGCCCCTACACGTTACCAAAGGGGCATCCAAGCTGCGACTGGTCAACGACGCAGCGGCGAAATACTTGGGTAAATCGCTTAATGACTACTTATTAGAGGGACCCAATGTTTTCAATAGCGGGGTTGACATCCTGCTAAGGTTCCGCATGGGCCTCTACGCCTTCACATGTGACGTAGAGGCCATGTTTCACCAGGTCTTCGTTTATGAAGACGACGCGGACAGCCAGCGTTTCCTGTGGTATAGTGGGGATCAGCTGGACACAGCGCCGGAGGTGTACCAGATGTTGGTACATATCTTCGGGGCTAAGTGTTCCCCGTGTGTGGCCACCACAGCACTACGACGCACTACCGCGAGTGAGTCGGTGGCTCCGCCCGTGAGAGACTTTATAACAAACGATTTTTATGTTGACGATGGGATGAAGTCGGGTAACTCCGAAGCCGACCTCATCCAGCTGGCCATCACGGCCCGCGACTGCCTTTCCACGGGCGGTTTCAACCTTACCAAGTTCCGCTCCAACTCACCCAAGTTCATGTATGCGATGGACAAGGAAGAGGGAAAGGTATCAGACCCGAGCGCCGACGATGACAATGGCGACCTCCTGGGGGGAGATATGGGGCAGCCGGCCTCATACATCCCACCAGACTGTGCCAACCCGGAGACCACCTCGGCACTGGTAACATCAGACCCGAGTAAGCCAGACTCTCGGGTACTGGGCATCTCCTGGGAGAAAGCCTCAGACGTACTAGAATACAAGTTTAAGGCTCCTCTTCAGGTGGTACATACGAGGAGGGCCTACTTGTCTTTCATTTCACGGATATATGACCCACTGGGCCTTGTGGCACCAAACATACTTGTAGGAAAACAGATTCTGAGGGAGGTGACTTTAGACAATGGAGCGTGGGATGCTCCGGTGTCTGCCAGGATGGCCGACAGGTGGAACGCCTGGTTAATGAGCCTGGAACAAATATCCCGTCTCATTATCCCACGGCCTTACTTTCCAAACGGGGACATGGCAGCTGTAGAGCTACATGTGTTCGCGGACGCCTCCAGCGTGGGGTATGGGGCAGTTGCCTACTTGCACCAGCAGTCAGCCAAATACCGCCCACGTCTGGTCTATAGCAAAGCAAGGGTAGCACCCAAAGCACAGGCCACCATACCGCGCCTAGAACTAATGGCGTCGGTACTGGCCGTGCAGATGGCCCAGGTCATTATAAGGGCCCTGGGGTGCATCGTACTAGTGAGATATTGGATTGATGCCACCACTGTGGTGCTATACATCAGCCACCCGAGTAGGCGATTCAAAGTATTCGTCGCCAACCGGGTGGACTATATCCGCACCCTAACAGAGGTTAGTGATTGGGGCTACTGCCCCACTGACCAGAACCCAGCTGACCTTGTATCGAGGGGGAGCCTAGAGGTCCCCTTCGAACAGAAAGAGGACCTGTGGCAACACGGGCCGACTTTCCTACCCAACAGGAAGGACTGGCCTTTGTTCCCAGAGGCCAATGCGTCGGAGCTTCTGAAAGCGGACCCGGAGGTCCGGGTGTGCTCCATGGTGACCACACCGGCGGTCAGAGACCCCCGGATTGACAGGATCATAGACAAGTCCTCAACGTGGAGGAGGACGATCAACAGGGTGGCTTGGTTCATAGCCTTAGCTAAGTACCGAATAACCAAGACCATACCCATCAGGTTGCCTATACAGGAGGCAGAGAGGATGGTAGTGACCTACGTACAGGCCCGAGCTTACCCTGAGGAGTGGAGGAGGCTCAGGGAGGGTAAGCCTGTACAGAAGAGCAGTCCGCTACGAAAGTTAGCACCCCAGTTGGAGGGTGGTATCATGGTAGCATCCGTGGCCCGGTTGGCAAACGCCAAGGATTTCATAGTGGCAAGCCAGCCCATGATATTACCTGCGGGCTCCACGGCCCTGAACCAAGTGGTGTGGCAGACACACTGTGACATCGCGCATGGGGGTAAGGATGCGACGATAGTGGCGGTGCGTAAACGCTTCACCGCTACTGGACTCAGGCAAACCGTGAGGAAGATCCTCAGCGGTTGCATTAAATGTAAGAAGATATGGCATAGACGGCTAGAACAGCTGATGGCGCCGCTACCGAAAGATAGGGTAACGGCGGGACTCGTACCGTTCCACCACACAGGGGTGGATATGTTCGGCCCCATCGATTTATACGTTCGATGGACTCGACGAGTACTCAAGACCATGCGAAAGGGGTATGGAATAATATTCGTCTGCTATGCCACGCGGGCTATAGCACTCGAACTAGTACCAGATGCTTCAGCAGCGGCGTTTCTCAACGCATTGCGGCGCTTTATCGCGCGCCGAGGTGAACCGAAGAAGATCTCCTCGGACAACGGAACCAACTTCGTCGGTGCTGAACACGAACTAGAAGGAGCACAACAGGCCTTCGTCAAGGGGACGGTGGAGAAGACCCAAGAACTGGGAATCGAGTGGTCGTTTCACACACCCTATGCCCCTCATATGTCCGGTGTTTGGGAGGCTATGGTGGGCGTGGTGAAACGCCACATTCAGGCCGTTACACACGGACACGTAGTGACAGAAGACGCGATGAGAACCATCTTCGCCGAGGTCGAAACCATTGTTAACGGACGACCCCTGGTGGCTACCACCGATGACCCGAAGTCACTGGAGGCCCTCACGCCAAACCACTTGTTGGGTGTAGGCCCAGTAACTGTCCGAGACCCGTTGGGAGAGATCGGCGAGGGAGACTTACGCAACCCATATATCGTCGCTCAGCGGTGTAAGAACGAGTATTGGAACCGCTGGGTACGAGAGTACCTACCCACGTTAAGACAGAGGAGAAAGTGGAACAAAGAGTACCGCGATCTACAGTTGGGAGACCTTGTCATTGTGACCGATGACACATTACAGAAGGGAGACTGGGACATGGCTCGTGTGGTTAGGACCCACGACAGTGAGGATGGTCACGTTCGCACCGTGAGTCTACGGAAGGCTTCAGGGAAGGTCTATCGTCGACCAGTCAACAAGTGTTGCCTCCTTGAAGCAGCACACTAACCTAATAACGTGACTTTAGTCGCGACGACCCGACTATAAATACGTGGCGTCAGGCGATTCGCAGTAATACCAGTGAAGTAATAAACTGATAATACCTTATTTACCTTTAGTGTGTTTATAATATTATTTTATATCAAATTGGCCTAGTTGGCTTACTTACTACAACTGTAAGACTTATATGTAAATGATTTATTGATTACCGTGCACTCACACGAATTTGTAATTTCAATAATAATAATAATAGATAGCACACAGCACCATCCATAATTACGTAATATCCTAAAATACTAAATGTAACCTAGATAGTTTGTAATGTAGGGGGAATTCGTGGTACAATACACTTATTACAAAGGTATAACTCCCAACCTTTTACTAGCTAACTGTAATAACAATTACTGTACAACTGAGACCTTGTTCTTACAGGAAACAATATATATATCTATTGATTATACGATATTAGTATACGTGGAAGATACTGCCGTGACCAAGGCTACCGAGAGTATACGGCTGGCAACCTCGAAATTGAGCAACCCAGCAAACTCTAAACTCCGTTGCCTCTTCAGGCACTTAGTGCGCGAGTAGCGTCATGTCGGACGACAGCGGCACGTACACCTTCTGGGCCGGAACGAGATCTTTCCGGCGCCTATCCACGGACCAACAGGGATATAAGCTGCAGACGTCGCTTATGCACAGGTTCGACAGACTGAGACTGACTACACCGGGACCTACTACCTCGAACACGTGGTGAAATACCACAGGGAGGTGGAGGACCAGAAGGAGGAGGATATCAATGACCGTAAAAGACGGCGAATCAAGTAGGACTGCACGTTACGAGAGTTATTTGACTGCACCTTACGGGAGATTTAACTGCATTTTTACGAGAGTTATTTGACTGCACCTTA
Organism: Nemertoderma westbladi; assembly: GCA_032718475.1. Taxonomy (NCBI): domain Eukaryota; kingdom Metazoa; phylum Xenacoelomorpha; order Nemertodermatida; family Nemertodermatidae; genus Nemertoderma; species Nemertoderma westbladi. The sequence goes on along the minus strand of JAUCBJ010006887.1, from coordinate 99,033 downwards.
CGGGAGATTTAACTGCATTTTACGAGAGTTATTTGACTGCACCTTACGGGAGATTTAACTGCATTTTACGAGAGTTATTTGACTGCACCTTACGGGAGATTTAACTGCATTTTTACGAGAGTTATTTGACTGCACCTTACGGGAGATTTAACTGTATTTTACGAGAGTTATTTGACTGCACCTCACGAGAGAACCGAGACTATACGTCACGCTGTACATATTTACAAGCCACACCTTGCAATGCCCGATGCAATACTTGCATTTTTTTTGTTCCATTTGATCCATGTAGGTACGCACCACTGAATGATTACAATGTTTATGGAGTAAACCGTCTATAAGTATCCACCATTGGCTGTTTCGGGGAGCTCAAAGGGGGGGGGGGGGGGGGGGGGGGGGTGTGCGAGTGTGTATGCGTTATTACGGGTGGATAGTTCAACACAGTTTACAGAGTGGTGTGATTTGGTTAACTTAGTATTTAGAGTGTATGTGTGTACGTACGTGTGTATGAAAGTTACGTATAACAGTCACACAGCAGTGGGTGAAGCAGAAGACGCCACCCACGAGTGGGGTTCGTCGCTGTGGACGCTCCCATTCACAACTGACGGTACCGAACAAGTAGGTACCACCAATGGGGCCCACCTACCTTATCACAGGTACGTGCGCACATTGGGGGTGGCCCGATACGGACGGCCACAACAATTTGAGGTTGTTTGGAATGAGATAGCACCGTGTGCAGTGATTGAGACAGGAATGAGAATGTAAGTTGGAAGTTAACGAATGACACAGAGTAGCTGGTTGGAGCGCAGCTGGGCGGATGGGTAGCACCCTGGGTTCGCCAGGATGCAGGGGGTCGATCCCACATTTGGGGGCTCGCCGTGCCATAGAGCCGGACCTGGAGAAAGTAACCGATAGCGCGTTCGGAGAGATTATAAATATTTAAATGGGTGCCCAAAGGATCGTAAAAAACGTCAGAGAGCGTAGCGATGTGGTGTCCATGGGTGTGCCCATCACCAATAAGTGGTGCAGGGGTCACCCAAAGTACATACGAGTGAATGAGTGTGTGTGCGTGGCACAACGAACAAAATGTGTTTTTTAATTAATTTATTTACATTATTTCGTATCATGAATCCTTTATGGTGTGATACCATTGCCTATATCCGAGAGTGGATGGCACTGAACAGCGCGTTACGGGGCTTAAACCGTTTCACGATATCAACACCCAGATGGGTGTTGATGTCAATCGTCTGTGGGGTCAGCGGAAACTCGTCTAGTGTGCTGACTCACAGCGAATTGGTAAAGGGACTATCAACTCCCGTTTTTAAAACCATACTCCGGGTCAACAGTACCCACCATTATTTTTATCCATTTTTTACCACAATTTTTTTTTACCGACAACCGACGGATTGTTTAGGAGTCGCCTACCTTCCCTGACGTTCACAGGGTGTCTACTGGCTCGTGCCTTTAGATATGGGAGTGTAAATCATTTACACTCCCAAGGGGGAGTGTGTCCGACAACCGGAACCTTACCCTTCCCAAATCCACACATTATATTATACGAGTACCACGGGTTTCCCACCCAAGCCTAATGTTTGTACTGTAGGGGTAATTACTGTAGCGTTTGTACTGTAGGTGTAGGTAGGACTACGGAACTGACTAGTTACAGGGCACACGGGGGGGGGGGGGGGGGACTGGGCTGCAGTGATTTCCAGGAATATTAGTATTAGGTTACTACGTACGCCTTCCACCAAGTCAACTCTCAAGGTACCAATACAGACATGGGGCTAGGTGGATTACAAACGAGGTATACAAAGAGCACGTGATCGGGAACAGGTTGGCCACCAGGCCACACCTGTAGCAAGACAGAGGTAGCAGGGAGATGGGATATTAGCCTTGCCAGAGATAGGAATGTACAATTAGGCGGTCAATATGTACTACATTATGTAGTACGTATTTATTGTTATATTGGGGGGGTTTCAGTAGGTTTTAGTTTTAGGTAGTAGGATTATGTACTTAATTAGGGTTTTGCTATGTACGGGTGCCAGGCTGGGGTCTTAAACCCCAGTCTGGCTCATTACTAGGGAATATTCATCCGCGCTACCGGGGTACATTAGACACAGATTAGCAATATTGGTTCAGTTGGTTTGGTGACAAGAGTGGAAGGTGATATCGTTGTTTTATGGCACAGTTCTTTAGTAGTACAGATTCCTTATTCATTTTACGTATTCACTTATATTATTTTATCTTTTGTAAATGCATCTGATTTATTGTTTGTTATCTGTTTATATTCTGTCTATATTCTGTATTACTATGGTGCTGTGTAGGGATCGGCCTGCACAGACACCACACTGGAGCGTTTAGTTATCAGTTTCCTTTCCACCGGACGGGCGGGTTACCTGATTTGGGCGGTTCAGTGGGGAACTCATCATTACGTGATATTTACGCCACTACACCAACCCAACAGCGGGATACTTACTGTAAAAATCTGCAGGATACTTTAGGAGCCCGCTCGACAGCAGGTTACTTACTGTAAAAATCTGCAAGATACTTACTGTAAAAATCTGCAGGATACTTTAGGAGCCCGCTCGACAGCGGGATACTTACTGTAAAAATCAGCGGGATACTTTAGGAGCCCGCTCGACAGCGGGATACTTACTGTAAAAATCAGCGGGATACTTTAGGAGCCCGCTCGACAGCGGGTTACTTACTGTAAAAATCTGCAGGTTACTTTAGGAGCCCGCTCGACAGCGGGATACTTACTGTAAAAATCTGCAGGATACTTTAGGAGCCCGCTCGACAGCGGATACTTACTGTAAAAATCTGCAGGATACTTACTGTAAAAATCTGCAGGATACTTTAGGAGCCCGCTCGACAGCGGATACTTACTGTAAAAATCTGCAGGATACTTTAGGAGCCCGCTCGACAGCAGGTTACTTACTGTAAAAATCTGCAGGATACTTACTGTAAAAATCTGCAGGATACTTTAGGAGCCCGCTCGACAGCGGATACTTACTGTAAAAATCAGCGGGATACTTTAGGAGCCCGCTCGACAGCGGGTTACTTACTGTAAAAATCTGCAGGATACTTTAGGAGCCCGCTCGACAGCAGGTTACTTACTGTAAAAATCTGCAAGATACTTACTGTAAAAATCTGCAGGATACTTTAGGAGCCCGCTCGACAGCGGATACTTACTGTAAAAATCAGCGGGATACTTTAGGAGCCCGCTCGACAGCAGGTTACTTACTGTAAAAATCTGCAGGATACTTACTGTAAAAATCTGCAAGATACTTACTGTAAAAATCTGCAGGATACTTTAGGAGCCCGCTCGACAGCGGGATACTTACTGTAAAAATCTGCAGGATACTTTAGGAGCCCGCTCGACAGCGGATACTTACTGTAAAAATCTGCAGGATACTTTAGGAGCCCGCTCGACAGCAGGTTACTTACTGTAAAAATCTGCAAGATACTTACTGTAAAAATCTGCAGGATACTTTAGGAGCCCGCTCGACAGCGGATACTTACTGTAAAAATCAGCGGGATACTTTAGGAGCCCGCTCGACAGCAGGTTACTTACTGTAAAAATCTGCAAGATACTTACTGTAAAAATCTGCAGGATACTTTAGGAGCCCGCTCGACAGCGGATACTTACTGTAAAAATCAGCGGGATACTTTAGGAGCCCGCTCGACAGCGGGATACTTACTGTAAAAATCTGCAGGATACTTTAGGAGCCCGCTCGACAGCGGGTTACTTACTGTAAAAATCTGCAGGATACTTTAGGAGCCCGCTCGACAGCAGGTTACTTACTGTAAAAATCTGCAAGATACTTACTGTAAAAATCTGCAGGATACTTTAGGAGCCCGCTCGACAGCGGATACTTACTGTAAAAATCAGCGGGATACTTTAGGAGCCCGCTCGACAGCAGGTTACTTACTGTAAAAATCTGCAAGATACTTACTGTAAAAATCTGCAGGATACTTACTGTAAAAATCTGCAGGATACTTTAGGAGCCCGCTCGACAGCGGATACTTACTGTAAAAATCTGCAGGATACTTTAGGAGCCCGCTCGACAGCAGGTTACTTACTGTAAAAATCTGCAAGATACTTACTGTAAAAATCTGCAGGATACTTTAGGAGCCCGCTCGACAGCGGATACTTACTGTAAAAATCAGCGGGATACTTTAGGAGCCCGCTCGACAGCAGGTTACTTACTGTAAAAATCTGCAAGATACTTACTGTAAAAATCTGCAGGATACTTTAGGAGCCCGCTCGACAGCGGATACTTACTGTAAAAATCAGCGGAATACTTTAGGAGCCCGCTCGACAGCGGGATACTTACTGTAAAAATCTGCAGGATACTTTAGGAGCCCGCTCGACAGCGGGTTACTTACTGTAAAAATCTGCAGGATACTTTAGGAGCCCGCTCGACAGCAGGTTACTTACTGTAAAAATCTGCAAGATACTTACTGTAAAAATCTGCAGGATACTTTAGGAGCCCGCTCGACAGCAGGTTACTTACTGTAAAAATCTGCAAGATACTTACTGTAAAAATCTGCAGGATACTTTAGGAGCCCGCTCGACAGCGGATACTTACTGTATAAATCAGCGGGATACTTTAGGAGCCCGCTCGACAGCGGGATACTTACTGTAAAAATCTGCAGGATACTTTAGGAGCCCGCTCGACAGCGGGTTACTTACTGTAAAAATCTGCAGGTTACTTACTGTAAAAATCTGCAGGATACTTACTGTAAAAATCTGCAGGATACTTACTGTAAAAATCTGCAGGATACTTACTGTAAAAATCTGCAGGATACTTACTGTAAAAATCTGCAGGATACTTTAGGAGCCCGCTCGACAGCGGGTTACTTACTGTAAAAATCTGCAGGTTACTTACTGTAAAAATCTGCAGGATACTTACTGTAAAAATCTGCAGGATACTTTAGGAGCCCGCTCGACAGCGGATACTTACTGTTCGCGCTTTTGAAGACCTTTAGCAGTTTAACCTGCCAAAATTTATATGTCTTTTAGTTAATTAACACACCTTTAGCATACGACAATATTTTATGCTAATAAACAAAACATTAGCCGAAGCCAGCCCATGCGCGATCATTCACCCGATGGATCTACACCCGGGAGGCTGAATTCGGATGCTTAGATTTTATTATTGCAGTGTAAGGTTGCAGTGTAAACCTATTGTATTATTCGATAGATCACTAAAATGTAATTTCTGACAGATATTATTAACTTTCGGGAAATATTAACAGTTCCTTTAGGACGTGGCGCTCTATCTATTTACACAGAGCTAGGACTTATACTAAACGCAACGATAAGGCTTATGATTAAAGTATAAGTCGCATTCTTTAGGAAATGCTTTGTTACCAGTCACATCACACTCACAATCATGCACACTATTCTGCCGACCGTCAGTATATTTGATCACACATAAAGAGAACAGCAATTGACTCAGGTAGTGTCTACTAAATAACATTAGATTCAATACACACCACATTGATATAAATCGCAATTGTTATATATAGCCCGCCTCTCTAACCTGTAGTGTATCAAGAAAATTGGGAATTTTGGGTGATTTATCCGTATTCTCCAAAGAGCAATATTTCCATCAACAAATAGATACAATTAATAACTGACGGTAAATAGCAGTACAAACAATATGATTAGTGCATTAAGTGAGGTAACACCGCCGGTAACAGTTATACTTTCTATAATCTAAGCAGTTTTACTAGAGTTCTTAGAGCCGGTGTTTCTGGCTTAGACAGCAATAACAACAAAGTATCAAGTAAAAACAGTAAGACTGAACACTCTCCTTATGATCGGCCGAAAAGCTACACGTCGACAGGAAAAAACGCTCTGATTGGCTCAAGCCAAACAAAGAACCATGCATCCAATGGCTGTTTCCATGTCAGCAACCAGCTGTTAGATGTCGTAATATGAATCATCACGGCTAAGCTGTGAAAGGTAGTTGGTGCATTGCAGGTTTTTTGCCTTACCATGTCCGCCAAAACACGTATATAGCAGAATGACTTTTATGTCCGTTAAAACACCTGTAACGGTACCTTGCGGGCGAGGGGAATATATATACAGTTAGAGAACCTTTTTAGAGTATTCCAGCGCCTGGGGGGAAACTGGATTGCGAAGCAAAAGGGGCCAGTTATATCCCACAGAAGCTTTTACACCGCTCCCAGAAAATGGGATTTAAGTCTATAAAATATACAAAATCACAGTTTCTAAAATATAAAAATACTCTAAACAGTTAGTCTTTCTTGCGCGGACGGCGTTTACGCAGTTTTTTAAAGCTAGCAAGAGTCTTTTTCTCTTTGGGGCGAGCCACTTTACGAGGAGGGCTATAACTCCTGGGTGAAGGGTGCAATATGATTGCATCAGAAGGTATGGGATTGCGATCGGTATATCCGCCGGTCGAAGTACCGGGTTGATTGACATCAACGTCCGGGGAGAGGGGTCTAACGGCTTTGAGAGCTCGTTTCAAGACAGCCGCTCTTACGGGTCCTGTACGAGTGGTCTGCACGAGGGCCGTGGGTGGACCATAAGTAGTTAGAAACTTCCTTGGTTTAATGGTTCTTTCCAACTCGCGTTCGCGGGCTCGGTACTCGTAAGGCCGTCGATATACTTCCTGTAACTCGATATGCGTGATTTCTGTTCGACAGAAGCGAATAGATAAGGATGGAACGCATAAATTCCTTCGTAAGCGCGTCCAGGATAATAGCGATGGCGCGAATCACGATGTAAATCAGCGTTCGCTTCCCAAGCTCTAATGTAACGTAGTGTGATCATTTCATCTACGCTTTCCAAATCGCGATTAAAAGGGCAATCGAAACTGGCGTGTCCCTTTAGTGGACAGTGGTGACATTGAGTCATAAATTGAGGGCAAACGGCAAAAATGTGCAAATTATTAAATCTGCAATACGCGCAATAAATTTCCATCGCCGGTTGTTCGTGGAAATAGGAACAGCGGACGTTTGTGTCCATGGGCGTAACATGGTCTCTCGATGCGCATAACCGACAACGTTGCCGAGAAACATAGTTGGCATGGCGATAATCGTACGCAGTGAGACACTGTGGACCTTGATACCATAATCGTTGTCGCTGTTCCGAGCGCGATAGGCTGAATCTCCTCAGATTCTAGACATATTGGTTCGTCTTCCCAGTCTGTTACGAATAGAATTTTCGTGATCTATTCTCGGTTTATCGTTACGACGCCGCTGGGTATGATATTTAAATAGAACCATTTCCCTTTCGGTGTCTACATCGTCCGTATCATGTAAATCGATAGGATGGCCGGTAGTTAAGAAGTCCATATACGTACCATTACGATGCGTATAACGAGCGGTTAATTTTCGATAGTCCAATTCACACGTAAGTTGTTCCTGGGACATCAGCGGTTCGATATAACGACCATCGTCCTCCGTAATAGTCGGATCGGCTTCACCGCGTATCAAGCTATCCACAAACGCTTGTAAAGGTAGAGTATATCGCTCTCTAATATCAAGGTCATCTTCTATCAATTCCGTCATATCTGCTATCTGAGTTTATTAATATCAATATGAGTTAATATTTTAGGCAAGCGGGCGTCGCTGCCTACTAGACTTTTGCCCCCGGACAGTGGGTTTCTCAGCGCCGATGTACCGCTGTCGCAGTGTTTACGCCAACATGTAGCAACAGCACGACAACGATAACCGGCACAAGTCCCACCACTGTCCGTCCCAAAGGCTTGAATCCACTTGAGGTTATCTCGGTAGAGTTAGGGCTATTTTACAATTGCGATTAGCTACTGTAAACACACTTTAGTAGTAACATTCACCTATAAACGCACAAATTCCATACAATCATTACTTACTGCACACCTGCATGCCATTTGTCCGTTAGTCAGTGTCTTCCAGAATGTCACGTTATTACTATGTATCCTTGGATACTAATAGTGCGCTATGTATACTCTTATGCTACGCAATGGGGCAAGCCTTTTATTGTTACTTTAACTTGCTTCTAATTCTAGCGTGGGTGTTGCCATGGTGACATTATGGAAAACTAGCGGTAGAATTAGGGCAATTCTCATGTATACAGATCTGGGATGTTATTTAATAGTAATTCTTTAATTGTCAATATCCTCTTTATGCATGATTTTATAAATTTTATCGGCTATTGACTATATATTGGAGATTCTCACACTCTAGTACACTCAATATGAATCTCCGCTCCCATGATCTATTAATTACTGGAATTTTGGGAATGTTATAAATTGTACCAAATGACAATTTATGAAATTCATTTGAATATGAATTTAAATTTATTCCCGTGAATTTTATTATTTGATGTTAAATTGACATAAATTTTATTCCAGAGCATATCTGGGGACTTAGGATCCTTAATTCTATAAAATAGTCCTTCTAAGAATATCGGTAAATACTGCGATATCTTAATTGACTAGAAATTTTAAAGGATCGGGATTTTACAGATTTTAACAAAATATTAAATTAATATTTAGGATGGGCACCGATTTATTCCAGAACTTGTCTGGGGACGTTAACCACTGATTCTAGAATTTGTCTTTCAAGTATATCGGTGGGTGCCACGATATCTTAATCGACTAGAATTACAGATGGTCAAAAAGTTTAACAGATTTATTTGCGATTTACGCTACTGTTAGAGGGACATCACGCTACTATATGTATTATTTGTTATAAGGTAGAAGAGCAATATCGCACGAAGCAATGTCAGTGTGAAGAGGCAAGTCATTTCCAAGGTCTACCCAGAGCTTGGTTTAGCCGAGACTCGAGGATCTGAACTTTGCATTCCTAATACTCTGCCTACCAATAATACTTGAATATAGTAGTGGCTTTATTGTACTTTAATAAGTACTGACATGTCATCTTACTATAGTCTCGCATTTATAATATAATACGGACAGTAAGGAAAGAGAAAAATAATTATTTCTTGCCGTCGCACTAAATATATTATAAGTAATTAAGTACGTAATAAACACTAATATATTGCACTAATTTACTAAATAATCGCTAAAATAACATTCTACTAAATAAAATTAAAGAAAACGATTATAATAAAATTACGTAATAATACATACATAAATATAAAATAAAAAACAAATATAAAATGATATAGTCACACACCCACTCCATATGTTATTACGTTATGGAGTCCCTAGATATTTGTCGGATTAGGGAAGTGGTCGTAGGAAGAGTATCTTGCCTTCCATAGTTTCCGGACAGTTTTTGGTCTCTTTTCAGTAAACATAAACGACCAGCTGGGTGATTGGGTTGTCGTGTTACTTTCTCCGCTCCCTTGGCCTGTCTAATCTCAGCCGGGTTAAGGTGGGGAGGCCATTCATCTTCTTCTTTACTTAGGGAGTCGGGTCCACCTAACCAGCCGGGAGTATCTATCCGTTCTTGAGGAGTCGCTCCTCTGGAAGCGATGTCGGCTAGATTAATCATCTCGGGGCGATGTCTCCATTGATCTTCATTGGAGTTAATATCGTCATTATCTGAGGAGTATGGTGTTCCCTCAGTTAGTTCGTCCACTTCACTGCTCTCCACTTCCCCCTTTACTTGGTATACCTGTTGTTGAGGTAATCTCTCTTTGAGAGTTCTACGGGAAGGGCCAGTGAAGTACCAACCTACTCTAGTTCTTACCGCATAGGTTTGTAGTGGCTGCGGTTGAGCAGGCCGTTTCTCTAATGGCTCGAGCGCCTCATGCGCATTTTGGCCGATGAGGATTTGCACTCCAGGATAATCGGTTTGGAATCGAGGTATCTCAAGATGTTGGATGCTCTCGTCCTCGTCCCAGTTATAAGGTGCTACTTGGGTAGTAGCGAAGTTCTTTATTGCTACCATTTTTACTGACCTTATACTTTGTTCTCCTAATTTATCCTGTGGGGTGGACAACGCACCTATATAGTAATCTGCCGTTAGGGTAGATTTCCAAACCTGTATAATTCCTGACATATTCAATTTAGTCCGGAACTTGGGTTGTCCAGCAAAGATATCTTCGGCTAGTTCTTGATCGATGAATGTTCCTGTGCTGCCGGAGTCAAGGAGGGCGTTCACTATGTAGCTTTTGTTAAGACCGTGAACTCTTACTTGAACTACAGGAAATTCTCTGATTCCTACGTTGGAAGCTGGAGCTTTCCAAGATGGTTGTTTGGCGAAAGTAGTTTGGGGAAACTCATCGTTGATGTCTTTTTCGTAAGTAAGTGCTCGATACACTGCGGTATTTATTAGATAACAGGATTCGTTGGCATCGGAGAATTCGTCCGTATAGAATCCTTCCCACTCAGAACTTTGGTCAGTGTCGTTCACATCACTGAATTGGACATGTGATTTGGGCTCACTTACCTGACTCGGGTTGTCTCGTTCGAACTCACTGTGTAACAAGCTATGATGTTTCGCGCCGCACTTAGCACACCTTGCGTCAGAGTAACAGGTTCGCCGCTGGTGTCCGCGTCTGAGACAGTTATAACATAACCGCTTATCCCACAGGACTCCACGTCTATCTGCCATGGATTTCTTTAGGAATTCTGCACACGCACTCAAACGGTGGGGCCCGTCGCACAGCGCACATTTTGGTTTGATGTTACTCACCTTAACTTGGTTAACGTTCTGCACTCTCGTTCTTTCTTCGGGCTTTCTTCCGTGAATTCTCTTAGGAGACGTAGGAGGAGTTGTTGTTACCTGTTCTCTCCTGTCACTGGTTCGAGACTTGTATTTACTTACGTCTTTATAGGTCTTGTTGTTATAGTAAGATTTTGCTGTGTCTTTCCCGCTGTCCTCTTCTTGAGAAGCTTGGCTTTCGCCGTCGTCAGTATAACACACTGGTATTATCCTTCTCCTAGAATCGGGTTTCTCACTTACCTTATTTTCCGATGTTTTCTCTCTGGCCTGCCTTATGAGTTGTAATTTTACTTCACTATCTAAGAAAGACATGAGATCAGCCATGGTAGGACTTCGTCGTTGTTGTTCATTCATGTACAACACTTTCTTGTCCCAGCGTGTACATACTCCACCTTTTGGTAAAGTAGAGACTACGGCTCCAATGACCATGGAACTCTGATATTCATGCGACTTACCTAACCAGTCCAGTTGTCTACAGATCTCTTGAATCTCATCGGAAAACTCTATAATCTCGCTACTAAGGAAGTGTCGGGGGGCTACTAATTTTGTATACAAATACTTAGCTATGTTATCCTTGTTACCATACCTGATGTTTAATGTATCCCAAACTTGTCTTAATCCATCTGGATGTCCAATAAACTTTAACGCCATTAACTTGGGAGGTCCTTCCAAGCACTTGATAAGGAATCTAAGTTTCTCTCCGTTAGATAGTACAGAGTTCTGTATGCTATCTTTGTAATATTCGTTGAAAGGTAACCATTTCATCTCATCTCCATTGAATTTGACGATCTCTCCAACTTTGACCGCTTGGCGGGCTTCTGTTCTAGCCATCTGACGCGTAAAGCTTTCTTGGACCATCGTGTTATTTAATATCGAATTATCGGTATATAAATTTCTAGGATCATTATCAGGTCTATAGGGAATATCATTAATAACAGGTCTATAATCACCCTTAATAGGGTTTGTTATAGGAGTTTCAACTTCACTAGCAGTATAGATGCGTATAGGCTCCACACCTTGCGCATGTAATACTTCAGACCTAACAGGTTGACACAATGTTACAGGGGGTATTGGTATGCCCTTTTGTATATTGACTAATTTATCGCGTTCTAGTGCGATACTTTGCTGCACTTCTTGCAACTCTGCTCTACTTTCCCTCACCGTTCCCTTAAGTTGGTGGACAGTCTCCTGCATCTGTCCTAACAGGAGATTCATCCCCCGCCGTCCCTCCTCCACCCACTCAACCGCCGAAGCGGGAGTCGCCAACATAGTAGCGGGCTGACGCGGGACGACGGGAGACAAATTATTGATTTCTCTCTCTGCTATCTGGACAGGGGTATTTGCATGGACTGTTCCACCGGGTACAGGCAGTGTAGTGCTATGTAAAGGGAATTTAGAGTTAAGCTCTGGAAGTGTAGGGGTCTCTAGCACAGAAGTGACTTTGGGAACTACAGGCCTAATTATTTCAGGTTCATCGACTATAGTAGGGAGTCTTTTGACCTGGATAAATTGTTCTATGGGTTCTGCACTACCTAAATCTGTGCTAGTTAGCTGTCTTTTAACAGCGGGGGGCAAATCAGGCAGTTTATGACGGTGAGATGTTTTTCTACGCCTGCTTAGACGAGATCTATTTCCTCCGCCTTCAGGATCGGTGGTCTCGCCTTCCTCCGATGATGTGTATCCTTGGCGCTTGGGAGTAGATCGACTCATCATCTGCATTTGATTAGCAGTAAACTGTTTATTTATACTGTCTTGTGTCTCTTGCAGATTCTCCAACTCCAGTTGGGTAGTCTGCTCAGATGCTCTTCTTTCTGCTTCTCTCACTTCCTTTGCCACCTTTCTTTCTGCTTCTGCATCTGCCGCAGCCGCCGCCTTTGCTGCTTTTCTTTCTGCTTCTACTTCTGCCGCCGCTGCCTTTCTTTCTGCTTCTGCATCTGCTATAGCCTCCGCCATAGCCGCCGTTTTTTGTTCCTCTATCCTTCTTTTCTTTATTTGTTCTTCTTGGACTCTAACGAGGCGGAGTTTTTCATCACATTCAGCTTGGTTTGCAGCTAACATTTCGGCATCGATTGCGTCCAACACAAGCTTGGTTCCTTCACTATTAGGGGAAAGTCCAGACAGCCGTCTCCTCAACTCTTCGTCTCCTAGGAATCGCTGATAGTCGGACAAATAAATGTCGATAGCGTCTCTAGTTCGCGGCTTCTCTGCTGATGTTAATTCGCTTTCCACTTCGCTTTCCACCTCGCTTTCCACTTCGCTTTCCACCTCACTTTCCACTTCGCTTTCCACCTCACTTTCCACTTGAGAAGAAGTGGCGTCGGTTGATTCCCCACAGGCTGGCCGCCCATCATAAACCGTATCCGCCATCTTCGCTCCGCGTTCTGGCGTCCGCTCAACAGTATCCAAACTACTGGAGCTATCGGACCACTGAGGACCCGGTTCTTGGCTAGGAGGTTGCTGCTGTTTTATAGCTTCTTCTTGATCCCGCTTGACTTGGGCCCGAGTGCCTATGGCAGACCAACGGCGCTTCACTAACTTCGCAAATTGCGAAATCTTTTCTACCAACCTAGGTTCTAACACAACCACTGCAGGGGTTGCCCTTCTTACAGTATGAGGGGTTTCAGACCTCGGTCTGGGATTCTCTACACTTTGATCTGAGAAACAGGCTGTTGTTTCTAGGAGACTATCTGACAGAGTTTGCCTTGTGTCAGCCATGTTTGATTGTACAGTTGAATGCCTACTGCTATATTACAGTTAAAGCAAGTCTAGTAATTCAGTATCACTGTTAGCCTAATAATTAATTACCGATACTGCTACTCAGTGTAGCGTGATATATATATAATATATTAGAATACCGGTATGCTTATAATATATATATAAGTATTATTACAGACTAGATTTGTCACAGAATACCGGTATATAATTTTAGCACAAATATATATAAATATATAATAGGCCTATCGTGAATACCGGTATACAGCTGACACTTATAGTATATATAAGTATAATTATTACTAGAATTAATTACAGAATACCGGTATGATTTCAGCTCAAATTTATAGAAATAAATATAATAAGCCTATGGTAAATACCGGTATGTCAATTATTTTAGAATAATTGAATTTCTGAATATTTTAGGGTTACTTGGTTACTTTAACTTACTTTATTACCGTTATTTAAGCAGCAGTCCAACTGATATTGAGACCTAGTTGTTGTATGGCAGGCCTACTATTTATAAATCGTTTGAGTTGATTTATAATATTTATATACCCGTTATATGGGTTTTTGTCAATATTTGAAATAAATGTTATTATTTCTGGGGGAGTCACTACACAGAAGCTGAACGCCTCTCAGTGAAGTGCTATTTATTTGACACTAAAACTGATAATTCTAATTTACCTAAGTTACAATTAATACTACAAATTACTTACGATACGGGTGAGATTAATTCTCTAATTAAACACAACAAAATATTACGTACAAAATTTTTAGGGTAATTTTACAGGAAGTCTACAAACCAGTCCAACAAAGGGTTAGATTTCTGGTTATTACAAAGGACAGGGTACTACGGTATTTAAATAATAAGTAGTAGTAAATATATTGTACTGTCCAGATAGGAAAATACCACCGCCTGACGACCTATAACCGTATCGCTATAGGTACTACGTTATGTATCACGGATTGTTCCTACCCAGAAGCTAATAGAGCTAACGAATGTGCCTATCAACCACTTTACAACACAAATATACTGCCTACACTAATTACTTCGGAAGCACTGTACACTAAACCCTAAATTAGGTACAAGTACCGGTATAACAAATAATCAGTAGTTAAATATACTTGAACAGTTAAAAGAACCACGGCATCTGCTGGAGTGACCGAAGCACAAAATCTCCAGTCTTTACCTACGCCGAGCAGCCCTGATGTAGTACTGGGGTTAGTTTAACTATAACGGTATGTATAACAAGCACAATTACTGTAGGAATAAACTTGGGGACATGAATGTTGCGAATAATCGCATAAACTCTGAATAATAAATATTACGCTACCCGTACAGAATACTGAAACAAATACAAACCAAACGCTGGCAAACTACTATCAAGCCTAAACAAACTACAGTATGTGCAGATTCTGAAACTGTTAGTTAGTATGCGTTCTAACACGGTAGTACGACTTATTCTTTAAGAGGGGATTGACCTTCAGCATATGGCTGCCCCAACTTACTAACGGCACTTTATCAGACCAACTCTACACACGCAGCAATCCCTTCAGACCTAAAAATAGCTAGACAACAATCCAGCCTACAAATATTTGAGTAATAACTATTACGGTACCTGAACAGACCACACAAACAAACACAGGCTAAAACACTGACAGACTACAATCAAGCCTAAATAAACTACAGTATATGCAGATTCTGAAACTGTTAGTTAGTATGCGTTCTAACACGGTAGTACGACTTATTCTTTAAGAGGGGATTGACCTTCAGCATATGGCTGCCCCAACTTACTAACGGCACTTTATCAGACCAACTCTACACACACCGCAATCTCTCCAAACTCAACAACAGTCAGACAGCAGCTCAGCCTACAATTATCTGAACAATCTGAGCAGGGTCACACGCCTTCTGCTCAATATTAGCCTACTAGTAAATAAAACCGACAGAAATAAGTAAACTATACAAAAGAATGAGGGGTGATCAATCCCTATTCCCCTGGCAGCCTACAATATACAATAGATCACAATCGAAATAATACTAAATGTACTTGTACAGCAGTACCGGTACCGGTGATGACAGTTAGGCCTACTGACCTACAGAGTACCGGTTCAGTTTTACCAGTCACTACGGTATTTTGCAACCTTATTGCCTACTGCAATAAGATTATAACTGTTACTGTTCGACAGAACAGTATTAAACTGTATTTAATGCTTACACTGCAATAGAAAGTATAACTGTTACTGTTCGCGCTTTTGAAGACCTTTAGCAGTTTAACCTGCCAAAATTTATATGTCTTTTAGTTAATTAACACACCTTTAGCATACGACAATATTTTATGCTAATAAACAAAACATTAGCCGAAGCCAGCCCATGCGCGATCATTCACCCGATGGATCTACACCCGGGAGGCTGAATTCGGATGCTTAGATTTTATTATTGCAGTGTAAGGTTGCAGTGTAAACCTATTGTATTATTCGATAGATCACTAAAATGTAATTTCTGACAGATATTATTAACTTTCGGGAAATATTAACAGTTCCTTTAGGACGTGGCGCTCTATCTATTTACACAGAGCTAGGACTTATACTAAACGCAACGATAAGGCTTATGATTAAAGTATAAGTCGCATTCTTTAGGAAATGCTTTGTTACCAGTCACATCACACTCACAATCATGCACACTATTCTGCCGACCGTCAGTATATTTGATCACACATAAAGAGAACAGCAATTGACTCAGGTAGTGTCTACTAAATAACATTAGATTCAATACACACCACATTGATATAAATCGCAATTGTTATATATAGCCCGCCTCTCTAACCTGTAGTGTATCAAGAAAATTGGGAATTTTGGGTGATTTATCCGTATTCTCCAAAGAGCAATATTTCCATCAACAAATAGATACAATTAATAACTGACGGTAAATAGCAGTACAAACAATATGATTAGTGCATTAAGTGAGGTAACACCGCCGGTAACAGTTATACTTTCTATAATCTAAGCAGTTTTACTAGAGTTCTTAGAGCCGGTGTTTCTGGCTTAGACAGCAATAACAACAAAGTATCAAGTAAAAACAGTAAGACTGAACACTCTCCTTATGATCGGCCGAAAAGCTACACGTCGACAGGAAAAAACGCTCTGATTGGCTCAAGCCAAACAAAGAACCATGCATCCAATGGCTGTTTCCATGTCAGCAACCAGCTGTTAGATGTCGTAATATGAATCATCACGGCTAAGCTGTGAAAGGTAGTTGGTGCATTGCAGGTTTTTTGCCTTACCATGTCCGCCAAAACACGTATATAGCAGAATGACTTTTATGTCCGTTAAAACACCTGTAACGGTACCTTGCGGGCGAGGGGAATATATATACAGTTAGAGAACCTTTTTAGAGTATTCCAGCGCCTGGGGGGAAACTGGATTGCGAAGCAAAAGGGGCCAGTTATATCCCACAGAAGCTTTTACACTTACTGTAAAAATCAGCGGGATACTTTAGGAGCCCACTCGACAGCGGGTTACTTACTGTAAAAATCTGCAGGATACTTTAGGAGCCCGCTCGACAGCGGATACTTACTGTAAAAATCTGCAGGATACTTACTGTAAAAATCCTCAGGATACTTTAGGAGCCCGCTCGACAGCGGGTTACTTACTGTAAAAATCTGCAGGATACTTTAGGAGCCCGCTCGACAGCGGGTTACTTACTGTAAAAATCTGCAGGATACTTTAGGAGCCCGCTCGACAGCAGGTTACTTACTGTAAAAATCTGCAAGATACTTACTGTAAAAATCTGCAGGATACTTTAGGAGCCCGCTCGACAGCGGATACTTACTGTAAAAATCAGCGGGATACTTTAGGAGCCCGCTCGACAGCGGGATACTTACTGTAAAAATCTGCAGGATACTTTAGGAGCCCGCTCGACAGCGGGTTACTTACTGTAAAAATCTGCAGGTTACTTACTGTAAAAATCTGCAGGATACTTACTGTAAAAATCTGCAGGATACTTACTGTAAAAATCTGCAGGATACTTACTGTAAAAATCTGCAGGATACTTTAGGAGCCCGCTCGACAGCGGATACTTACTGTAAAAATCTGCAGGATACTTACTGTAAAAATCTGCAGGATACTTTAGGAGCCCGCTCGACAGCGGGTTACTTACTGTAAAAATCTGCAGGTTACTTACTGTAAAAATCTGCAGGATACTTACTGTAAAAATCTGCAGGATACTTACTGTAAAAATCTGCAGGATACTTACTGTAAAAATCTGCAGGTTACTTTAGGAGCCCGCTCGACAGCGGATACTTACTGTAAAAATCTACAGGATACTTTAGGAGCCCGCTCGACAGCGGATACTTACTGTAAAAATCAGCGGGATACTTTAGGAGCCCGCTCGACAGCGGATACTTACTGTAAAAATCTGCAGGATACTTTAGGAGCCCGCTCGACAGCGGGTTACTTACTGTAAAAATCTGCAGGTTACTTACTGTAAAAATCTGCAGGATACTTACTGTAAAAATCTGCAGGATACTTACTGTAAAAATCTGCAGGATACTTACTGTAAAAATCTGCAGGTTACTTTAGGAGCCCGCTCGACAGCGGATACTTACTGTAAAAATCTGCAGGATACTTTAGGAGCCCGCTCGACAGCGGATACTTACTGTAAAAATCTGCAGGATACTTTAGGAGCCCGCTCGACAGCGGATACTTACTGTAAAAATCTGCAGGATACTTACTGTAAAAATCTGCAGGATACTTACTGTAAAAATCTGCAGGATACTTACTGTAAAAATCTGCAGGATACTTACTGTAAAAATCTGCAGGATACTTTAGGAGCCCGCTCGACAGCGGATACTTACTGTAAAAATCTGCAGGATACTTACTGTAAAAATCTGCAGGATACTTACTGTAAAAATCTGCAGGATACTTACTGTAAAAATCAGCGGGATACTTTAGGAGCCCGCTCGACAGCAGGTTACTTACTGTAAAAATCTGCAGGATACTTTAGGAGCCCGCTCGACAGCGGGATACTTACTGTAAAAATCAGCGGGATACTTTAGGAGCCCGCTCGACAGCGGGATACTTACTGTAAAAATCAGCGGGATACTTTAGGAGCCCGCTCGACAGCGGGATACTTACTGTAAAAATCTGCAGGTTATTTACTGTAAAAATCTGCAGGTTACTTTAGGAGCCCGCTCGACAGCGGGATACTTACTGTAAAAATCAGCGGGATACTTTAGGAGCCCGCTCGACAGCGGGATACTTACTGTAAAAATCTGCAGGATACTTTAGGAGCCCGCTCGACAGCGGGATACTTACTGTAAAAATCAGCGGGATACTTTAGGAGTCTGCTCGACAGCGGGATACTTACTGTAAAAATCTGCAGGATACTTTAGGAGCCCGCTCGACAGCAGGTTACTTACTGTAAAAATCTGCAGGATACTTTAGGAGCCCGCTCGACAGCGGGATACTTACTGTAAAAATCAGCGGGATACTTTAGGACCCCGCTCGACAGCGGGATACTTACTGTAAAAATCTGCAGGATACTTTAGGAGCCCGCTCGACAGCGGGATACTTACTGTAAAAATCAGCGGGATACTTTAGGAGCCCGCTCGACAGCGGGATACTTACTGTAAAAATCTGCAGGATACTTTAGGAGCCCGATCGACAGCGGGATACTTACTGTAAAAATCTGCAGGATACTTTAGGAGCCCGCTCGACAGCGGGATACTTACTGTAAAAATCTGCAGGATACTTTAGGAGCCCGCTCGACAGCGGGATACTTACTGTAAAAATCTGCAGGATACTTTAGGAGCCCGCTCGACAGCGGATACTTACTGTAAAAATCTGCAGGATACTTTAGGAGCCCGCTCAACAGTGGATACTTACTGTAAAAATCTGCAGGTTACTTTAGGAGCCCGCTCGACAGCGGGATACTTACTGTAAAAATCTGCAGGATACTTTAGGAGCCCGCTCAACAGTGGATACTTACTGTAAAAATCTGCAGGTTACTTTAGGAGCCCGCTCGACAGCGGGATACTTACTGTAAAAATCTGCAGGATACTTTAGGAGCCCGCTCAACAGTGGATACTTACTGTAAAAATCTGCAGGATACTTTAGGAGCCCGCTCGACAGCGGGATACTTACTGTAAAAATCTGCAGGATACTTTAGGAGCCCGCTCGACAGCGGGATACTTACTGTAAAAATCTGCAGGATACTTTAGGAGCCCGCTCGACAGCGGGATACTTACTGTAAAAATCTGCAGGATACTTACTGTAAAAATCTGCAGGATACTTTAGGAGCCCGCTCGACAGCGGGATACTTACTGTAAAAATCTGCAGGATACTTTAGGAGCCCGCTCGACAGCGGATACTTACTGTAAAAATCTGCGGGATACTTTAGGAGCCCGCTCGACAGCGGGATACTTACTGTAAAAATCTGCAGGATACTTTAGGAGCCCGCTCGACAGCGGGATACTTACTGTAAAAATCTGCAGGATACTTTAGGAGCCCGCTCGACAGCGGGATACTTACTGTAAAAATCTGCAGGATACTTTAGGAGCCCGCTCGACAGCGGGATACTTACTGTAAAAATCTGCAGGATACTTTAGGAGCCCGCTCGACAGCGGGATACTTACTGTAAAAATCTGCAGGTTACTTTAGGAGCCCGCTCGACAGCGGGATACTTACTGTAAAAATCTGCAGGATACTTACTGTAAAAATCTGCAGGATACTTACTGTAAAAATCTGCAGGATACTTTAGGAGCCCGCTCAACAGTGGATACTTACTGTAAAAATCTGCAGGTTACTTTAGGAGCCCGCTCGACAGCGGGATACTTACTGTAAAAATCTGCAGGATACTTTAGGAGCCCGCTCGACAGCGGGATACTTACTGTAAAAATCTGCAGGATACTTACTGTAAAAATCTGCAGGATACTTTAGGAGCCCGCTCGACAGCGGGATACTTACTGTAAAAATCTGCAGGATACTTTAGGAGCCCGCTCGACAGCGGATACTTACTGTAAAAATCTGCGGGATACTTTAGGAGCCCGCTCGACAGCGGGATACTTACTGTAAAAATCTGCAGGATACTTACTGTAAAAATCTGCAGGATACTTACTGTAAAAATCTGCAGGATACTTTAGGAGCCCGCTCGACAGCGGGATACTTACTGTAAAAATCTGCAGGATACTTACTGTAAAAATCTGCGGGATACTTTAGGAGCCCGCTCGACAGCGGGATACTTACTGTAAAAATCTGCAGGATACTTACTGTAAAAATCTGCAGGATACTTTAGGAGCCCGCTCGACAGCGGGATACTTACTGTAAAAATCTGCAGGATACTTTAGGAGCCCGCTCGACAGCGGGATACTTACTGTAAAAATCTGCAGGATACTTACCGTAAAAATCTGCAGGATACTTTAGGAGCCCGCTCAACAGTGGATACTTACTGTAAAAATCTGCAGGATACTTTAGGAGCCCGCTCGACAGCGGATACTTACTGTAAAAATCTGCAGGATACTTTAGGAGCCCGCTCGACAGCGGGATACTTACTGTAAAAATCTGCAGGATACTTTAGGAGCCCGCTCGACAGCGGATACTTACTGTAAAAATCTGCAGGATACTTTAGGAGCCCGCTCAACAGTGGATACTTACTGTAAAAATCTGCAGGATACTTTAGGAGCCCGCTCGACAGCGGGATACTTACTGTAAAAATCTGCAGGATACTTTAGGAGCCCGCTCGACAGCGGATACTTACTGTAAAAATCTGCAGGATACTTTAGGAGCCCGCTCGACAGCGGATACTTACTGTAAAAATCTGCAGGATACTTTAGGAGCCCGCTCAACAGTGGATACTTACTGTAAAAATCTGCAGGATACTTTAGGAGCCCGCTCGACAGCGGATACTTACTGTAAAAATCTGCAGGATACTTTAGGAGCCCGCTCGACAGCGGGATACTTACTGTAAAAATCTGCAGGATACTTTAGGAGCCCGCTCGACAGCGGGATACTTACTGTAAAAATCTGCAGGATACTTTAGGAGCCCGCTCGACAGCGGGATACTTACTGTAAAAATCTGCAGGTTACTTTAGGAGCCCGCTCGACAGCGGGATACTTACTGTAAAAATCTGCAGGTTACTTTAGGAGCCCGCTCGACAGCGGGATACTTACTGTAAAAATCTGCAGGATACTTACTGTAAAAATCTGCAGGATACTTTAGGAGCCCGCTCAACAGTGGATACTTACTGTAAAAATCTGCAGGATACTTTAGGAGCCCGCTCGACAGCGGATACTTACTGTAAAAATCTGCAGGATACTTTAGGAGCCCGCTCGACAGCGGATACTTACTGTAAAAATCTGCAGGATACTTTAGGAGCCCGCTCGACAGCGGGATACTTACTGTAAAAATCTGCAGGATACTTTAGGAGCCCGCTCAACAGTGGATACTTACTGTAAAAATCTGCAGGATACTTACTGTAAAAATCTGCAGGATACTTACTGTAAAAATCTGCAGGATACTTACTGTAAAAATCTGCAGGATACTTTAGGAGCCCGCTCGACAGCGGATACTTACTGTAAAAATCTGCAGGATACTTTAGGAGCCCGCTCGACAGCGGGATACTTACTGTAAAAATCTGCAGGTTACTTTAGGAGCCCGCTCGACAGCGGGATACTTACTGTAAAAATCTGCAGGATACTTTAGGAGCCCGCTCGACAGCGGGATACTTACTGTAAAAATCTGCAGGATACTTACTGTAAAAATCTGCAGGATACTTTAGGAGCCCGCTCGACAGCGGGATACTTACTGTAAAAATCTGCAGGATACTTACTGTAAAAATCTGCAGGATACTTACTGTAAAAATCTGCAGGATACTTTAGGAGCCCGCTCGACAGCGGGATACTTACTGTAAAAATCTGCAGGTTACTTTAGGAGCCCGCTCGACAGCGGGATACTTACTGTAAAAATCTGCAGGATACTTACTGTAAAAATCTGCAGGTTACTTACTGTAAAAATCTGCAGGTTACTTACTGTAAAAATCTGCAGGTTACTTACTGTAAAAATCTGCAGGATACTTTAGGAGCCCGCTCGACAGCGGGATACTTACTGTAAAAATCTGCAGGATACTTTAGGAGCCCGCTCGACAGCGGGATACTTACTGTAAAAATCTGCAGGATACTTACTGTAAAAATCTGCAGGTTACTTTAGGAGCCTGCTCGACAGCGGGATACTTACTGTAAAAATCTGCAGGTTACTTTAGGAGCCCGCTCGACAGCGGGATACTTACTGTAAAAATCTGCAGGTTACTTTAGGAGCCCGCTCGACAGCGGGTTACTTACTGTAAAAATCTGCAGGATTCTTACTGTAAAAATCTGCAGGTTACTTACTGTAAAAATCTGCAGGATACTTACTGTAAAAATCTGCAGGTTACTTTAGGAGCCCGCTCGACAGCGGGTTACTTACTGTAAAAATCTGCAGGATTCTTACTGTAAAAATCTGCAGGTTACTTACTGTAAAAATCTGCAGGATACTTACTGTAAAAATCTGCAGGTTACTTTAGGAGCCCGCTCGACAGTGGATACTTACTGTAAAAATCTGCAGGATACTTTAGGAGCCCGCTCGACAGCGGGATACTTACTGTAAAAATCTGCAGGTTACTTTAGGAGCCCGCTCGACAGCGGGATACTTACTGTAAAAATCTGCAGGATACTTACTGTAAAAATCTGCAGGTTACTTACTGTAAAAATCTGCAGGTTACTTACTGTAAAAATCTGCAGGATACTTTAGGAGCCCGCTCGACAGCGGGATACTTACTGTAAAAATCTGCAGGATACTTTAGAAGCCCGCTCGACAGCGGGATACTTACTGTAAAAATCTGCAGGATACTTACTGTAAAAATCTGCAGGTTACTTTAGGAGCCCGCTCGACAGCGGGATACTTACTGTAAAAATCTGCAGGTTACTTTAGGAGCCCGCTCGACAGCGGGATACTTACTGTAAAAATCTGCAGGTTACTTTAGGAACCCGCTCGACAGCGGGTTACTTACTGTAAAAATCTGCAGGATTCTTACTGTAAAAATCTGCAGGTTACTTACTGTAAAAATCTGCAGGATACTTACTGTAAAAATCTGCAGGTTACTTTAGGAGCCCGCTCGACAGCGGGTTACTTACTGTAAAAATCTGCAGGATTCTTACTGTAAAAATCTGCAGGTTACTTACTGTAAAAATCTGCAGGATACTTACTGTAAAAATCTGCAGGTTACTTTAGGAGCCCGCTCGACAGTGGATACTTACTGTAAAAATCTGCAGGATACTTTAGGAGCCCGCTCGACAGCGGGATACTTACTGTAAAAATCTGCAGGATACTTTAGGAGCCCGCTCGACAGCGGGATACTTACTGTAAAAATCTGCAGGTTACTTTAGGAGCCCGCTCGACAGCGGGATACTTACTGTAAAAATCTGCAGGATACTTTAGGAGCCCGCTCGACAGCGGGATACTTACTGTAAAAATCTGCAGGATACTTTAGGAGCCCGCTCGACAGTGGATACTTACTGTAAAAATCTGCAGGTTACTTTAGGAGCCCGCTCGACAGCGGGATACTTACTGTAAAAATCTGCAGGATACTTTAGGAGCCCGCTCGACAGCGGGATACTTACTGTAAAAATCTGCAGGTTACTTTAGGAGCCCGCTCGACAGCGGGATACTTACTGTAAAAATCTGCAGGATACTTTAGGAGCCCGCTCGACAGCGGGATACTTACTGTAAAAATCTGCAGGATACTTTAGGAGCCCGCTCGACAGCGGGATACTTACTGTAAAAATCTGCAGGATACTTTAGGAGCCCGCTCGACAGTGGATACTTACTGTAAAAATCTGCAGGTTACTTTAGGAGCCCGCTCGACAGCGGGATACTTACTGTAAAAATCTGCAGGATACTTTAGGAGCCCGCTCGACAGCGGGTTACTTACTGTAAAAATCTGCAGGTTACTTTAGGAGCCCGCTCGACAGTGGATACTTACTGTAAAAATCTGCAGGATACTTTAGGAGCCCGCTCGACAGCGGGATACTTACTGTAAAAATCTGCAGGATACTTTAGGAGCCCGCTCGACAGTGGATACTTACTGTAAAAATCTGCAGGTTACTTTAGGAGCCCGCTCGACAGCGGGATACTTACTGTAAAAATCTGCAGGATACTTTAGGAGCCCGCTCGACAGTGGATACTTACTGTAAAAATCTGCAGGTTACTTTAGGAGCCCGCTCGACAGCGGGATACTTACTGTAAAAATCTGCAGGATACTTTAGGAGCCCGCTCGACAGCGGGATACTTACTGTAAAAATCTGCAGGATACTTTAGGAGCCCGCTCGACAGTGGATACTTACTGTAAAAATCTGCAGGATACTTTAGGAGCCCGCTCGACAGCGGGATACTTACTGTAAAAATCTGCAGGATACTTTAGGAGCCCGCTCGACAGTGGATACTTACTGTAAAAATCTGCAGGTTACTTTAGGAGCCCGCTCGACAGCGGGATACTTACTGTAAAAATCTGCAGGTTACTTTAGGAGCCCGCTCGACAGCGGGATACTTACTGTAAAAATCTGCAAGATACTTACTGTAAAAATCTGCAGGATACTTTAGGAGCCCGCTCGACAGCGGGATACTTACTGTAAAAATCTGCAGGATACTTTAGGAGCCCGCTCGACAGTGGATACTTACTGTAAAAATCTGCAGGATACTTTAGGAGCCCGCTCGACAGTGGATACTTACTGTAAAAATCTGCAGGTTACTTTAGGAGCCCGCTCGACAGCGGATACTTACTGTAAAAATCTGCAGGATACTTTAGGAGCCCGCTCGACAGCGGGATACTTACTGTAAAAATCTGCAGGATACTTTAGGAGCCCGCTCGACAGCGGGATACTTACTGTAAAAATCTGCAGGTTACTTACTGTAAAAATCTGCAGGTTACTTACTGTAAAAATCTGCAGGATACTTTAGGAGCCCGCTCGACAGCGGGATACTTACTGTAAAAATCTGCAGGATACTTTAGAAGCCCGCTCGACAGCGGGATACTTACTGTAAAAATCTGCAGGATACTTACTGTAAAAATCTGCAGGTTACTTTAGGAGCCCGCTCGACAGCGGGATACTTACTGTAAAAATCTGCAGGTTACTTTAGGAGCCCGCTCGACAGCGGGATACTTACTGTAAAAATCTGCAGGTTACTTTAGGAACCCGCTCGACAGCGGGTTACTTACTGTAAAAATCTGCAGGATTCTTACTGTAAAAATCTGCAGGTTACTTACTGTAAAAATCTGCAGGATACTTACTGTAAAAATCTGCAGGTTACTTTAGGAGCCCGCTCGACAGCGGGTTACTTACTGTAAAAATCTGCAGGATTCTTACTGTAAAAATCTGCAGGTTACTTACTGTAAAAATCTGCAGGATACTTACTGTAAAAATCTGCAGGTTACTTTAGGAGCCCGCTCGACAGTGGATACTTACTGTAAAAATCTGCAGGATACTTTAGGAGCCCGCTCGACAGCGGGATACTTACTGTAAAAATCTGCAGGATACTTTAGGAGCCCGCTCGACAGCGGGATACTTACTGTAAAAATCTGCAGGTTACTTTAGGAGCCCGCTCGACAGCGGGATACTTACTGTAAAAATCTGCAGGATACTTTAGGAGCCCGCTCGACAGCGGGATACTTACTGTAAAAATCTGCAGGATACTTTAGGAGCCCGCTCGACAGTGGATACTTACTGTAAAAATCTGCAGGTTACTTTAGGAGCCCGCTCGACAGCGGGATACTTACTGTAAAAATCTGCAGGATACTTTAGGAGCCCGCTCGACAGCGGGATACTTACTGTAAAAATCTGCAGGATACTTACTGTAAAAATCTGCAGGTTACTTTAGGAGCCCGCTCGACAGCGGGATACTTACTGTAAAAATCTGCAGGATACTTTAGGAGCCCGCTCGACAGCGGGTTACTTACTGTAAAAATCTGCAGGTTACTTTAGGAGCCCGCTCGACAGTGGATACTTACTGTAAAAATCTGCAGGATACTTTAGGAGCCCGCTCGACAGCGGGATACTTACTGTAAAAATCTGCAGGATACTTTAGGAGCCCGCTCGACAGCGGGATACTTACTGTAAAAATCTGCAGGATACTTTAGGAGCCCGCTCGACAGCGGGATACTTACTGTAAAAATCTGCAGGATACTTTAGGAGCCCGCTCGACAGTGGATACTTACTGTAAAAATCTGCAGGTTACTTTAGGAGCCCGCTCGACAGCGGGATACTTACTGTAAAAATCTGCAGGATACTTTAGGAGCCCGCTCGACAGTGGATACTTACTGTAAAAATCTGCAGGTTACTTTAGGAGCCCGCTCGACAGCGGGATACTTACTGTAAAAATCTGCAGGATACTTTAGGAGCCCGCTCGACAGTGGATACTTACTGTAAAAATCTGCAGGATACTTTAGGAGCCCGCTCGACAGCGGGATACTTACTGTAAAAATCTGCAGGATACTTTAGGAGCCCGCTCGACAGTGGATACTTACTGTAAAAATCTGCAGGTTACTTTAGGAGCCCGCTCGACAGCGGGATACTTACTGTAAAAATCTGCAGGATACTTTAGGAGCCCGCTCGACAGTGGATACTTACTGTAAAAATCTGCAGGTTACTTTAGGAGCCCGCTCGACAGCGGGATACTTACTGTAAAAATCTGCAGGATACTTTAGGAGCCCGCTCGACAGCGGGATACTTACTGTAAAAATCTGCAGGATACTTTAGGAGCCCGCTCGACAGCGGGTTACTTACTGTAAAAATCTGCAGGTTACTTTAGGAGCCCGCTCGACAGTGGGATACTTACTGTAAAAATCTGCAGGATACTTTAGGAGCCCGCTCGACAGCAGGATACTTACTGTAAAAATCTGCAGGATACTTTAGGAGCCCGCTCGACAGCGGGATACTTACTGTAAAAATCTGCAGGATACTTTAGGAGCCCGCTCGACAGCGGGATACTTACTGTAAAAATCTGCAGGATACTTTAGGAGCCCGCTCGACAGCGGGATACTTACTGTAAAAATCTGCAGGATACTTTAGGAGCCCGCTCGACAGCAGGATACTTACTGTAAAAATCTGCAGGATACTTTAGGAGCCCGCTCGACAGCGGGATACTTACTGTAAAAATCTGCAGGATACTTTAGGAGCCCGCTCGACAGCGGGATACTTACTGTAAAAATCTGCAGGATACTTTAGGAGCCCGCTCGACAGCGGGATACTTACTGTAAAAATCTGCAGGTTACTTTAGGAGCCCGCTCGACAGCGGGATACTTACTGTAAAAATCTGCAGGATACTTTAGGAGCCCGCTCGACAGCGGGATACTTACTGTAAAAATCTGCAGGATACTTTAGGAGCCCGCTCGACAGCGGGATACTTACTGTAAAAATCTGCAGGATACTTTAGGAGCCCGCTCGACAGCGGGATACTTACTGTAAAAATCTGCAGGATACTTTAGGAGCCCGCTCGACAGCGGGATACTTACTGTAAAAATCTGCAGGTTACTTTAGGAGCCCGCTCGACAGCGGATACTTACTGTAAAAATCTGCAGGATACTTTAGGAGCCCGCTCGACAGCGGGATACTTACTGTAAAAATCTGCAGGATACTTTAGGAGCCCGCTCGACAGCGGGATACTTACTGTAAAAATCTGCAGGATACTTACTGTAAAAATCTGCAGGATACTTTAGGAGCCCGCTCGACAGCGGATACTTACTGTAAAAATCTGCAGGATACTTTAGGAGCCCGCTCGACAGCGGGATACTTACTGTAAAAATCTGCAGGATACTTTAGGAGCCCGCTCGACAGCGGATACTTACTGTAAAAATCTGCAGGATACTTTAGGAGCCCGCTCGACAGCGGGATACTTACTGTAAAAATCTGCAGGATACTTTAGGAGCCCGCTCGACAGCGGATACTTACTGTAAAAATCTGCAGGTTACTTTAGGAGCCCGCTCGACAGCGGGATACTTACTGTAAAAATCTGCAGGATACTTTAGGAGCCCGCTCGACAGCGGGATACTTACTGTAAAAATCTGCAGGATACTTACTGTAAAAATCTGCAGGATACTTTAGGAGCCCGCTCGACAGCGGATACTTACTGTAAAAATCTGCAGGATACTTTAGGAGCCCGCTCGACAGCGGGATACTTACTGTAAAAATCTGCAGGATACTTTAGGAGCCCGCTCGACAGCGGATACTTACTGTAAAAATCTGCAGGTTACTTTAGGAGCCCGCTCGACAGCGGGATACTTACTGTAAAAATCTGCAGGATACTTTAGGAGCCCGCTCGACAGCGGATACTTACTGTAAAAATCTGCAGGATACTTTAGGAGCCCGCTCGACAGCGGATACTTACTGTAAAAATCTGCAGGATACTTTAGGAGCCCGCTCGACAGCGGGATACTTACTGTAAAAATCTGCAGGATCTACTGTAAAAATCGCAGGAGCCCGCTCGACAGCGGATACTTACTGTAAAAATCTGCAGGATACTTTAGGAGCCCGCTCGACAGCGGGATACTTACTGTAAAAATCTGCAGGATACTTTAGGAGCCCGCTCGACAGCGGATACTTACTGTAAAAATCTGCAGGATACTTACTGTAAAAATCTGCAGGATACTTTAGGAGCCCGCTCGACAGCGGGATACTTACTGTAAAAATCTGCAGGATACTTACTGTAAAAATCTGCAGGATACTTTAGGAGCCCGCTCGACAGCGGGATACTTACTGTAAAAATCTGCAGGATACTTACTGTAAAAATCTGCAGGATACTTTAGGAGCCCGCTCGACAGCGGATACTTACTGTAAAAATCTGCAGGATACTTTAGGAGCCCGCTCGACAGCGGATACTTACTGTAAAAATCTGCAGGTTACTTTAGGAGCCCGCTCGACAGCGGGATACTTACTGTAAAAATCTGCAGGATACTTTAGGAGCCCGCTCGACAGCGGATACTTACTGTAAAAATCTGCAGGATACTTTAGGAGCCCGCTCGACAGCGGATACTTACTGTAAAAATCTGCAGGATACTTACTGTAAAAATCTGCAGGATACTTTAGGAGCCCGCTCGACAGCGGATACTTACTGTAAAAATCTGCAGGATACTTTAGGAGCCCGCTCGAAAGCGGGATACTTACTGTAAAAATCTGCAGGATACTTTAGGAGCCCGCTCGACAGCGGATACTTACTGTAAAAATCTGCAGGTTACTTTAGGAGCCCGCTCGACAGCGGGATACTTACTGTAAAAATCTGCAGGATACTTTAGGAGCCCGCTCGACAGCGGATACTTACTGTAAAAATCTGCAGGATACTTTAGGAGCCCGCTCGACAGCGGATACTTACTGTAAAAATCTGCAGGATACTTACTGTAAAAATCTGCAGGATACTTTAGGAGCCCGCTCGACAGCGGGTTACTTACTGTAAAAATCTGCAGGATACTTTAGGAGCCCGCTCGACAGCGGATACTTACTGTAAAAATCTGCAGGATACTTTAGGAGCCCGCTCGACAGTGGATACTTACTGTAAAAATCTGCAGGATACTTTAGGAGCCCGCTCGACAGCGGATACTTACTGTAAAAATCTGCAGGATACTTACTGTAAAAATCTGCAGGATACTTACTGTAAAAATCTGCAGGATACTTACTGTAAAAATCTGCAGGATACTTTAGGAGCCCGCTCGACAGCGGGATACTTACTGTAAAAATCTGCAGGATACTTTAGGAGCCCGCTCGACAGCGGATACTTACTGTAAAAATCTGCAGGATACTTTAGGAGCCCGCTCGACAGCGGGATACTTACTGTAAAAATCTGCAGGATACTTTAGGAGCCCGCTCGACAGCGGGATACTTACTGTAAAAATCTGCAGGATACTTACTGTAAAAATCTGCAGGATACTTTAGGAGCCCGCTCGACAGCGGATACTTACTGTAAAAATCTGCAGGATACTTACTGTAAAAATCTGCAGGATACTTTAGGAGCCCGCTCGACAGCGGATACTTACTGTAAAAATCTGCAGGATACTTTAGGAGCCCGCTCGACAGCGGGATACTTACTGTAAAAATCTGCAGGATACTTTAGGAGCCCGCTCGACAGCGGATACTTACTGTAAAAATCTGCAGGTTACTTTAGGAGCCCGCTCGACAGCGGGATACTTACTGTAAAAATCTGCAGGATACTTTAGGAGCCCGCTCGACAGCGGATACTTACTGTAAAAATCTGCAGGATACTTTAGGAGCCCGCTCGACAGCGGATACTTACTGTAAAAATCTGCAGGATACTTACTGTAAAAATCTGCAGGATACTTTAGGAGCCCGCTCGACAGCGGATACTTACTGTAAAAATCTGCAGGATACTTTAGGAGCCCGCTCGACAGCGGATACTTACTGTAAAAATCTGCAGGATACTTTAGGAGCCCGCTCGACAGCGGGATACTTACTGTAAAAATCTGCAGGATACTTTAGGAGCCCGCTCGACAGCGGGATACTTACTGTAAAAATCTGCAGGTTACTTTAGGAGCCCGCTCGACAGCGGGATACTTACTGTAAAAATCTGCAGGATACTTTAGGAGCCCGCTCGACAGCGGGATACTTACTGTAAAAATCTGCAGGTTACTTTAGGAGCCCGCTCGACAGCGGGATACTTACTGTAAAAATCTGCAGGATACTTACTGTAAAAATCTGCAGGATACTTTAGGAGCCCGCTCGACAGCGGATACTTACTGTAAAAATCTGCAGGATACTTTAGGAGCCCGCTCGACAGCGGGATACTTACTGTAAAAATCTGCAGGATACTTTAGGAGCCCGCTCGACAGCGGATACTTACTGTAAAAATCTGCAGGATACTTTAGGAGCCCGCTCGACAGCGGGATACTTACTGTAAAAATCTGCAGGATACTTTAGGAGCCCGCTCGACAGCGGATACTTACTGTAAAAATCTGCAGGTTACTTTAGGAGCCCGCTCGACAGCGGGATACTTACTGTAAAAATCTGCAGGATACTTTAGGACCCCGCTCGACAGCGGGATACTTACTGTAAAAATCTGCAGGATACTTTAGGAGCCCGCTCGACAGCGGATACTTACTGTAAAAATCTGCAGGTTACTTTAGGAGCCCGCTCGACAGCGGATACTTACTGTAAAAATCTGCAGGATACTTTAGGAGCCCGCTCGACAGCGGGATACTTACTGTAAAAATCTGCAGGATACTTACTGTAAAAATCTGCAGGATACTTTAGGAGCCCGCTCGACAGCGGATACTAACTGTAAAAATCTGCAGGATACTTTAGGACCCCGCTCGACAGCGGGATACTTACTGTAAAAATCTGCAGGATACTTACTGTAAAAATCTGCAGGTTACTTTAGGAGCCCGCTCGACAGCGGATACTTACTGTAAAAATCTGCAGGATACTTTAGGAGCCCGCTCGACAGCGGGATATTTACTGTAAAAATCTGCAGGATACTTACTGTAAAAATCTGCAGGATACTTTAGGAGCCCGCTCGACAGCGGGATACTTACTGTAAAAATCTGCAGGATACTTTAGGAGCCCGCTCGACAGCGGATACTTACTGTAAAAATCTGCAGGATACTTTAGGAGCCCGCTCGACAGCGGATACTAACTGTAAAAATCTGCAGGATACTTTAGGAGCCCGCTCGACAGCGGATACTTACTGTAAAAATCTGCAGGATACTTTAGGAGCCCGCTCGACAGCGGATACTAACTGTAAAAATCTGCAGGATACTTTGGGAGCCCGCTCGACAGCGGGATACTTACTGTAAAAATCTGCAGGATACTTTAGGAGCCCGCTCGACAGCGGATACTAACTGTAAAAATCTGCAGGATACTTTAGGAGCCCGCTCGACAGCGGATACTTACTGTAAAAATCTGCAGGATACTTTAGGAGCCCGCTCGACAGCGGGATACTTACTGTAAAAATCTGCAGGATACTTTAGGAGCCCGCTCGACAGCGGATACTAACTGTAAAAATCTGCAGGTTACTTTAGGAGCCCGCTCGACAGCAGGATACTTACTGTAAAAATCTGCAGGATACTTTAGGAGCCCGCTCGACAGCGGATACTTACTGTAAAAATCTGCAGGATACTTTAGGAGCCCGCTCGACAGCGGGATACTTACTGTAAAAATCTGCAGGATACTTTAGGAGCCCGCTCGACAGCGGATACTTACTGTAAAAATCTGCAGGATACTTTAGGAGCCCGCTCGACAGCGGGATACTTACTGTAAAAATCTGCAGGATACTTTAGGACCCCGCTCGACAGCGGGATACTTACTGTAAAAATCTGCAGGATACTTACTGTAAAAATCTGCAGGATACTTTAGGAGCCCGCTCGACAGCGGATACTTACTGTAAAAATCTGCAGGATACTTTAGGAGCCCGCTCGACAGCGGATACTTACTGTAAAAATCTGCAGGATACTTTAGGAGCCCGCTCGACAGCGGATACTTACTGTAAAAATCTGCAGGATACTTTAGGAGCCCGCTCGACAGCGGATACTAACTGTAAAAATCTGCAGGATACTTTAGGAGCCCGCTCGACAGCGGGATACTTACTGTAATAATCTGCAGGATACTTACTGTAAAAATCTGCAGGATACTTTAGGAGCCCGCTCGACAGCGGGATACTTACTGTAAAAATCTGCAGGATACTTACTGTAAAAATCTGCAGGATACTTTAGGAGCCCGCTCGACAGCGGGATACTTACTGTAAAAATCTGCAGGATACTTACTGTAAAAATCTGCAGGATACTTTAGGAGCCCGCTCGACAGCGGGATACTTACTGTAAAAATCTGCAGGATACTTACTGTAAAAATCTGCAGGATACTTTAGGAGCCCTGTTAGCGAATCAATCCCGCCAATACTCCACAAAGTTAAGCCAATAAGCAATATTGGGGGACACGAGATTAGGTCCCAAACCAACTCGTGTCTCCCCAACAGAATGGGAAGGAGAAGCACACAATAAGGGTCAGGGGTTAGTATCCTGACAAGGGAGAGAATAGCTGGGGTGAACGGGAACACCTCAAAGGGCGCCAACAAGGGTAGCAACCAATCAGAGGGGGGCTGGCACCGATTGAGTAGCAATAAGGCCACCGTGCGATATAACCAGTAAGCAGTAATCACATTACCTCAGTTATCTCAGTGTTACTGGTGGTACAGTAAGTTACAATTACAGATTACCGGGATTTTAGTTACCGTCATCCCGTCAACCTGTGAACGTCAGTGTATAACATCAATCTATATCTATATCTATATCGCGTCTCAAGATCACAATATAACGAACAACAGTAACCTCAACTTACACTCTTTCACACGGCGGGGACGCGTGAACTAAAACAGGATAAATCGGGTTCATCTCCGGATGATCCCGTCACAGTAACTAAACAACAACTGCTGCCCTAGCCTAATAGACTCAGATACCACCAGCCACCAACAGACAAAAGATGAGCGAGTCGGGTGAAGTGACACCCACGCGGACCCCGGACGACGACGATCTAACGATCCGCGAGGCCGCGACCAGGCGATATACGCCCACGACACCGGAGCCATCCGTACCGGGCGAACCGGGGATTCGAGTAGAGGGGGACCGCCTGGAACCAGAGATCGAGCCGGAGGATAGAGAGATCGGGCTCAAGGAAGAGAGAGACGAGTCGACACACAGCGGGGATGTCGATACCGACGTCGCGGGCCAGCCACAGGCCGAGGGCGACGAACGGCCCACCGAGACGGCGACGGTGGGGCTGACGGTACGACGCCGGACCCGGAGAGACGACGGGGATGTCGACACCGATGTCGCCGGCCAACCGCAGGCCGAGGGCGACGCACGGCCCACCGGAACGGCGACGGTGGGGCCGCCGGTACGACGTCGAACCCGGAGAGACGGACGAGGGGTCGGCGACGAGGACGTCGGGGTTTCCGAGCGACTTCGACGGGCCTACAACGCGACCCGGAGACTGATAAAGGAGGCCAGAGAAGGGAAGAGGATAGACGAGGTAAAACTGAACCTAGGACTAGGTGAGTCGAATAGACATTTATATTATCTAGTGCGCTTCGGGCAGAGAGGATTGGCCGAGGAGAGAGCGACTTGGGTCGCCGAGGAACTGTATGACTCATGGCGATATGGGAGTATAGAACCTAGGGTAGTGTACTTAGGGCCATACTTAATCGATGCCCGGGGTATAAAGACAGTAGGTTGGAACAGACCAGAGGAGGGCGAACCCGAGGTTGACCCCGCGGGTTCGGTCTCGTCGGTCGGAGGGAGTTCCGGAAAGGGGGGGAGAGCCAGCGGGTCGGGAAGGCGGAGGGAATCCGTCGCAACCGATAAGTCTGTTACATCCTCCGAAAAAGAAAGACGGGTGAGAGAGATAGAGGCTAGACACCGTTTCAATGTAGTGGTAGAGGCGAATAGAGAACTAGGTAGACGGCTAGAGGAGGGGAGAGTGATGCTAGAGAGGGAAACGGTGTCGATTAAAGAGTTGAGGGAGAGGGGCGAAAGGGCCGCGAGGAACCTTAGGGAGTGTGAGGAGATAGAGTTGAGGGAAGAGAGGGAACGCGAGAGAGAACGCGAGGCAGAACGCGAGAAACGCGAAGCAGAACGCGAGAAACGCGAGGCGGAACGCGAGAGAGAACGCGAGGAACGCGAGGCGAGAGAGAGAAGGGAACGAAGGGAACGCGAGGAGAAACGCGAGGCGGAACGCGAGAAACGAGAGGCGAGAGAGGAAAGTGAACGCGAGAAACGTGAGGCGAGAGAGGAAAGTGAACGCAAAGAGCGTAAGGCGAGAAGAAGAGAGGGGATTAGGAGAGAGCTGGAATTGATCGAGCAGGAAAAACGAGAGTCAAAGGAGAAAGTAACAAGAGTGGAGAGTGGCCGAATAGAGTTAGAGAAACAGCGAGACAAATTCGTAGAGTATACGGCTGTACACGCGCGCGAGGTGGAACGGGCGCGGGCAGGAGTGTCTGAGAGAGGGGCAGGCTCGAACATTTCAGAGGAGCCGGGGGCCGTGGATACGTTTATTAATACTCCACTGACAGGGACCACACTACGGACACGAAACTGGTGTGATCGTACGAGCGGGGGGGGTAATAACACTAATACAGTAGATAACGCTAATATTAATAATACTGTATTGGACGACTCTAACCAAATTTTTATTGCAGGAAATACGTTACCTAATAGTAATAATATTATTTTAAATCAGAACGGTTCTAATATTGACGTACAGAGTAATTCTAGTGATGTAGTTATACAGAATAGTCCAAATAATTTAAGTAATAATCCGAATTCGATTTCACAAAATGATCCAAATAATTTAAATAATAACCCGAATTCGATTTTACAAAATAATCCGAATACTGTTATAACGCAACATATTGTTTCTAGCTTTGGTGCGCAGGATAATCACAGTGGTATTATTAATGTAGACGTGTCCAACGCACATAGCCCGGCGGGTGAGGGCCTGGTAGGCCTCGTAGTTAGTAGGCCGGAATCGGCGGGGTTGAGACAACCCGAAGTAGGCCTGGTAGGCCAGGTAGTAGTGGAGAGAGGGGCGGGGGTAAGCGGACCCAGCCCCAATGTAAATGTTGTGTCGACGGGAAAAAAGTGTAGAGACGAGGTAGGAAATAGTGAAGTTAGATGTGGCGAGTGGGGGGGGGCTCCGAGCGCCCCACCACGAGAGATTAGCGGCGAGAAGGGGGGGGCGGAGAGCGCCCCACAAGAAGGGTACAGGAGTGTAGTAAGAGGTACCGAAGTTAGAAGTGGCGGGTGGGGGGGGGCTACGAGCACCCCACCGCGAGAAGTTAGTGACGAGAGGGGGGGGGGCAGAGAGTGTCCCACAGGCGTCGGCGGATAATGCGCGGGCCGAAGTAGGTAAACCGCAACACACGGCGACGGAAAGTAATAGGGGGACCGCGAGTGTCCCCAGCGGCTGGCGATCGAGCAGAGAGATGCAGGTTGACGCCGCGAGAGGGCGGACGGAGTGTCAAGCCCGATCAGAAGAGAGAAGAAGAACAGTGGAGTTTAACCGGGAGGTCAACGAGAGATCTCACGAGCGGGAATACTGCACTGAGGGAAGAAGAGGAGAAGATGATAGGAGAAGCATCGCCGCGAACGATAGAAGAGTGAGGACGGATAGTGAGCCGTCGGTGATTGAGATGGAAGAAGAGAGTCGGTGGGGTCGAACTACGGGAGATTGCCGTCGTCCCGGAGAGACGCGACCCGACGAGGCGCACTACGCGCCGAGAGAGAGGTACGTGACGTACCGACGCGAAGAAGAGAGCAACAGAGGGGGTCGAAGGGAAACTTTCCGTCGGGATGTACCTACCGATCGAGAATACGGTAGCCGCGGGGAGGACTATTCGAGAAGAATAAACTTCGTTTCCGAGCACATACAGACTGTAGGACATACTGCAGGCCTTACTGCACATACCGTAGGCCATGCTGACAGGAGCACCGTAGGCGATAGGATAGCGCGGACAACGGGATTAGACCCGGAAGTCGCGGAATACATTCCGGTAGGTAGGCCAGAAGCTGATAGGCCTATACCGGTACCAGTGCAGCAGTATGACTACAGCACCAAAGGTTATAACATATACCCAGGGGAGGGGGGAATTATTGCGGATAAATGCATGGGCCCCAATATATTAACATCAACCCCAGTACCAAACATATTGGTGGGGGGGGGGCAGGGTGACATTCCCCCATCGCAATATCAACAATATACCCCGATAGAAGCGAGAACGAATCCCTTGGACGAAAACAAATCGTGTGACACAGAAATATGGAGGGGGCCGCTACCCCCAATGATATACCCAAGTCAGAGGAGAGCAGAGAATAGAACGGGTGGACCGCACCAAGCAAGGGAAACCATGCAACACCCATCGAACCCATTAGAGGCGCAAGCAGTGGGGATGGCCACGTTAATCGATGCGTTAAAAACAAGGATCGAGTTACCACCCGTGGAACCATTCAAATTCGATGGGAGTAGGCCGGAAGAATATCTTCAGTTTCGGCGCATGTATAGCAACGAGATACTAACAAAAAATTTGACGCAGGCGGAGTGCCTAAAGTATCTGCAAGTATACACGGGAGGCCCAGCATACGACATCGTGAGGCAATACCAGGGTATAGAAGGGGGCTTCACGACAGCATGGCGGGCACTGGACAGGGAATACGGGCACCCAGCCAAGATCATCAGGCAAACCCTGAGAGGCATAACAACGGGTGGCCTACAGGATAATCCCGTTAGCATTAAGACGTTTGCTAACAAAGTTGAAAAGGCGCTGATCGTGTTAAAGACGTTGGACGCACCATACGAACTCAACGCGTCTAACAACATCACCACGATAGCGCAGGCACTGCCGATCTGGTTACGAAGGAAGTGGAGGAAAATCGCTTTCTCCACACGGGAAGAGAAGGGTGTGGAACCGGGCCTAGAAGAGATGTCGAGCTTCTTGAACTATGAAGCCGAATTAATAACAGACCCAGTCTATAGCGAGGATAGTTTGGGGACAAGCCATAAACCCGAACACGATCCTGCAGATCCATTCTCGAGAGTAGGACAATCACTACCACATGCGGCCACACAGGGGACTGCTAGTCCACAGTTAGCTGGTAGCAGGGCCACACCGTGGCAGGGACAGAAAGAAAATAACACCATAAATAAACATAATCCCAATGTACCCAGTAGGCCGAATACAGACAACCAAAACACTAAATCGGTACATATAAACCTACGCGCGATACGTGAGGGACTATACAGGGAACGCTATAATCCAGGATTCGAATGTCAATTACACCGGGACGGAACACATAAGACCAGGAGTTGTAAGCACTGGCAAGCGTTGCCCAAACAAGATCGTATAGCCTACACAGACGCAAACGGACTATGTCATCGATGTGTGGTAGAAGGACACAGGTCCGGAGAGTGTAGAGAAACAGCAGTCAGAGAGTCCGAGACTGGAGGCCAGGCAATGGCCACAAGCACGACAGAAGAGGAGAAGAAGAGAAAAGTACTACTCGGGGTAGTACCAGTAAAGATATCAGGAGAGGGCGGTCGATCAGTAACGACATTAATGCTGGTCGACAGCGGAGCAGCCTTCACGCTGGTGGAGAACTGGGTGGCCGAAGAGATAGGGCTAAAGACAAGGCCGAATAGAATGGCGGTGACTACCGTCTCGAGTAAAGATGAGGTCCTGGAGACGAGGACGGGGCGGTGCAGGATAGCAGCGATTGCACCGGGATGCGGCTATGGGGCGACGATCGACCCCATCCACGTCATCGAATCGATAAACATCAACGCCAGGCGACCAACCAACACTGAGGTCGAGCAGTATAGATTCCTGGACGGTATCGATTTCTCAATACCAAAGGTGGACGTTAGGAAGGTGTCCATTATAGTAGGAATGGACTGCCCGACGGCCCATGAGAGGATGAAGACGGTCTTCGGCGAAGACAGGCAGCGGGATCCGACGGCGATCCTCACGCCGTTCGGATGGACGCTTAGCGGCCCAGTTAAAACTAAGATCCCATGCAGTGTGACAGAGACATCAGGGTGCATGTTACCAGGCACCGCAGGCGCAGAGGACGAAGAGGAGAAACAGGAGATAGTAGATCCAGATAGGGAGGTGACAGTAAGAAAGTGGGCAGAGGAGAGTAGGTTTCCCAGCAAGCATCGGTATGGAGATGGAGCGGAGCGGATGGCGAGGTGTCCGGAGGACAACACTCCGGGGGAGTGTCCAGAGGAGTGTCCGGAAGAGACGCAGGTCCGGTTTGGAGGCATACCGACAAGGGGGAAGTCGAGAAGGAAGGCAGGATGGAAAGGGATAGGACTATTATTCTACCTTCTGTTTTGCCTGTTCTTTCACTTTCTATTCATTCTGCCGGCGGGAGACAACAAGGAGGGAGGTGGCATTTTGACGCCAGAGGGCGAGATAGTTAAGAAGGGGGCGGAGAGACCCGATTTCAGAGTGGCAGAAGAGGGAGAACCAATTCCTGGTGAGATGGAATTGGCGAAGAGAGTGCGGCGAATTCTACAGGACCTACAAGATCAGCAGTGGGAGAGTGCCTGTTGGAAGAATCGCCCTAGTTAAGAGGTTTAGTCGTCCAATATTTTGGACTGAGGGGGGTGGGAATGAGGGCGAGACGCCCTTCCCACAAGAAATTAATTATTTAATTAAAAATAAATAATAATAAATAATTAAATAATTAAAAATAATAGTTAGTAGAAGTAAGAAGTAATTCGAAGATAGGAGAGTAGAGTTAGAAGGCGGCGGGGTAAGGGAGTGTGGCATATTGTCATGCCACGAGTAGTAGTAGGGGGGTCGTGGGCACCGGAAGCGCCACGTAGAAAGTAGCAGTGGTAGAGTGGTTGTGGGCACCGTTAGCGCCACGTAGATGGAGATAGAGTTAGTAAGAGGGTACGTAGTACCGGTTGTGGTTGTGGGCACCGTTAGCGCCACGTAGATAGAGATAGAGTTAGTTGGAGGATTTTAGTCAGAGCTAAAAGTAGTAAGAGTTAGCAGAGAGTAGAGTTAGTAGTTAGTAGAGTTAGATAGTTAGAGTTAGTAAGTTAGATAAGGTAGATAGTATGATAGCACAGGGGTAGCATTAGAGGTCAGGGCCTTAGAGAGTGGCAGAGATTAGAGAGGAAATAGTGAGAAGAGCTGTTGGCGAGAAGTTAAGAGTGCGATTCAGGTGTGGGGAGAGTGTAAGAGTGGGGAGAGAGCGAGTTGAGTTAGAGAGCGAAGTTAGAATGGTGAGAGTGTTGGGGAAACAAAAATTGTGTGAGAGAAGCGCACGATCGGCCCGACACGAGACGCCAGAGGGTAGTGACATCATACCCATAGGGAGCGGCCTGGAAAGCCGACTCCAAAAGAAAAGATTTCCACCCCACGTCCGATGCTAGATCGGGATCCAGCGGGATTGTAACGCACTTTATGGTTTGATGCTATCTTCACCGGGAAGATGGCATGGGGGGGAGTGTTAGCGAATCAATCCCGCCAATACTCCACAAAGTTAAGCCAATAAGCAATATTGGGGGACACGAGATTAGGTCCCAAACCAACTCGTGTCTCCCCAACAGAATGGGAAGGAGAAGCACACAATAAGGGTCAGGGGTTAGTATCCTGACAAGGGAGAGAATAGCTGGGGTGAACGGGAACACCTCAAAGGGCGCCAACAAGGGTAGCAACCAATCAGAGGGGGGCTGGCACCGATTGAGTAGCAATAAGGCCACCGTGCGATATAACCAGTAAGCAGTAATCACATTACCTCAGTTATCTCAGTGTTACTGGTGGTACAGTAAGTTACAATTACAGATTACCGGGATTTTAGTTACCGTCATCCCGTCAACCTGTGAACGTCAGTGTATAACATCAATCTATATCTATATCTATATCGCGTCTCAAGATCACAATATAACGAACAACAGTAACCTCAACTTACACTCTTTCACACGGCGGGGACGCGTGAACTAAAACAGGATAAATCGGGTTCATCTCCGGATGATCCCGTCACAAGCCCGCTCGACAGCGGGATACTTACTGTAAAAATCTGCAGGATACTTACTGTAAAAATCTGCAGGATACTTACTGTAAAAATCTGCAGGATACTTTAGGAGCCCGCTCGACAGCGGATACTTACTGTAAAAATCTGCAGGATACTTACTGTAAAAATCTGCAGGATACTTTAGGAGCCCGCTCGACAGCGGGATACTTACTGTAAAAATCTGCAGGATACTTTAGGAGCCCGCTCGACAGCGGATACTTACTGTAAAAATCTGCAGGATACTTACTGTAAAAATCTGCAGGATACTTTAGGAGCCCGCTCGACAGCGGGATACTTACTGTAAAAATCTGCAGGATACTTTAGGAGCCCGCTCGACAGCGGGATAGTTACTGTAAAAATCTGCAGGATACTTTAGGAGCCCGCTCGACAGCGGATACTTACTGTAAAAATCTGCAGGATACTTACTGTAAAAATCTGCAGGATACTTTAGGAGCCCGCTCGACAGCGGGATACTTACTGTAAAAATCTGCAGGATACTTACTGTAAAAATCTGCAGGATACTTACTGTAAAAATCTGCAGGATACTTTAGGAGCCCGCTCGACAGCGGGATACTTACTGTAAAAATCTGCAGGATACTTTAGGAGCCCGCTCGACAGCGGATACTTACTGTAAAAATCTGCAGGATACTTTAGGAGCCCGCTCGACAGCGGGATACTTACTGTAAAAATCTGCAGGATACTTTAGGAGCCCGCTCGACAGCGGATACTTACTGTAAAAATCTGCAGGATACTTTAGGAGCCCGCTCGACAGCGGGATAGTTACTGTAAAAATCTGCAGGATACTTTAGGAGCCCGCTCGACAGCGGATACTTACTGTAAAAATCTGCAGGATACTTTAGGAGCCCGCTCGACAGCGGGA
Organism: Nemertoderma westbladi; assembly: GCA_032718475.1. NCBI lineage: Eukaryota > Metazoa > Xenacoelomorpha > Nemertodermatida > Nemertodermatidae > Nemertoderma > Nemertoderma westbladi. The sequence goes on along the minus strand of JAUCBJ010006887.1, from coordinate 57,183 downwards.
TAGTTACTGTAAAAATCTGCAGGATACTTACTGTAAAAATCTGCAGGATACTTTAGGAGCCCGCTCGACAGCGGGATACTTACTGTAAAAATCTGCAGGATACTTTAGGAGCCCGCTCGACAGCGGGATACTTACTGTAAAAATCTGCAGGATACTTTAGGAGCCCGCTCGACAGCGGATACTTACTGTAAAAATCTGCAGGATACTTTAGGAGCCCGCTCGACAGCGGGATACTTACTGTAAAAATCTGCAGGATACTTTAGGACCCCGCTCGACAGCGGGATACTTACTGTAAAAATCTGCAGGATACTTTAGGAGCCCGCTCGACAGCGGGATAGTTACTGTAAAAATCTGCAGGATACTTACTGTAAAAATCTGCAGGATACTTTAGGAGCCCGCTCGACAGCGGGATACTTACTGTAAAAATCTGCAGGATACTTTAGGAGCCCGCTCGACAGCGGGATACTTACTGTAAAAATCTGCAGGATACTTTAGGAGCCCGCTCGACAGCGGGATACTTACTGTAAAAATCTGCAGGATACTTTAGGAGCCCGCTCGACAGCGGATACTTACTGTAAAAATCTGCAGGATACTTACTGTAAAAATCTGCAGGATACTTACTGTAAAAATCTGCAGGATACTTTAGGAGCCCGCTCGACAGCGGGATACTTACTGTAAAAATCTGCAGGATACTTTAGGAGCCCGCTCGACAGCGGGATACTTACTGTAAAAATCTGCAGGATACTTTAGGAGCCCGCTCGACAGCGGGATACTTACTGTAAAAATCTGCAGGATACTTTAGGAGCCCGCTCGACAGCGGGATACTTACTGTAAAAATCTGCAGGATACTTTAGGAGCCCGCTCGACAGCAGGATACTTACTGTAAAAATCTGCAGGATACTTACTGTAAAAATCTGCAGGTTACTTTAGGAGCCCGCTCGACAGCGGGATACTTACTGTAAAAATCTGCAGGATACTTACTGTAAAAATCTGCAGGTTACTTTAGGAGCCCGCTCGACAGCGGGATACTTACTGTAAAAATCTGCAGGTTACTTTAGGAGCCCGCTCGACAGCGGGATACTTACTGTAAAAATCTGCAGGATACTTTAGAAGCCCGCTCGACAGCGGATACTTACTGTAAAAATCTGCAGGATACTTTAGGACCCCGCTCGACAGCGGGATAGTTACTGTAAAAATCTGCAGGATACTTACTGTAAAAATCTGCAGGATACTTTAGGAGCCCGCTCGACAGCGGGATAGTTACTGTAAAAATCTGCAGGATACTTACTGTAAAAATCTGCAGGATACTTACTGTAAAAATCTGCAGGATACTTACTGTAAAAATCTGCAGGATACTTTAGGAGCCCGCTCGACAGCGGGATACTTACTGTAAAAATCTGCAGGATACTTTAGGAGCCCGCTCGACAGCGGGATACTTACTGTAAAAATCTGCAGGATACTTACTGTAAAAATCTGCAGGTTACTTTAGGAGCCCGCTCGACAGCGGGATACTTACTGTAAAAATCTGCAGGATACTTACTGTAAAAATCTGCAGGTTACTTTAGGAGCCCGCTCGACAGCGGGTACTTACTGTAAAAATCTGCAGGATACTTTAGGACTCCGCTCGACAGCGGGATACTTACTGTAAAAATCTGCAGGATACTTTAGGAGCCCGCTCGACAGCGGATACTTACTGTAAAAATCTGCAGGATACTTACTGTAAAAATCTGCAGGATACTTTAGGAGCCCGCTCGACAGCGGATACTTACTGTAAAAATCTGCAGGATACTTTAGGAGCCCGCTCGACAGCGGGATACTTACTGTAAAAATCTGCAGGATACTTACTGTAAAAATCTGCAGGTTACTTTAGGAGCCCGCTCGACAGCGGGATACTTACTGTAAAAATCTGCAGGATACTTACTGTAAAAATCTGCAGGTTACTTTAGGAGCCCGCTCGACAGCGGGTACTTACTGTAAAAATCTGCAGGATACTTTAGGACTCCGCTCGACAGCGGGATACTTACTGTAAAAATCTGCAGGATACTTTAGGAGCCCGCTCGACAGCGGATACTTACTGTAAAAATCTGCAGGATACTTTAGGAGCCCGCTCGACAGCGGATACTTACTGTAAAAATCTGCAGGTTACTTTAGGAGCCCGCTCGACAGCGGGATACTTACTGTAAAAATCTGCAGGTTACTTTAGGAGCCCGCTCGACAGTGGATACTTACTGTAAAAATCTGCAGGATACTTTAGGAGCCCGCTCGACAGTGGATACTTACTGTAAAAATCTGCAGGTTACTTTAGGAGCCCGCTCGACAGCGGGATACTTACTGTAAAAATCTGCAGGATACTTTAGGAGCCCGCTCGACAGCGGGATACTTACTGTAAAAATCTGCAGGATACTTACTGTAAAAATCTGCAGGATACTTTAGGAGCCCGCTCGACAGCGGGATACTTACTGTAAAAATCTGCAGGATACTTACTGTAAAAATCTGCAGGATACTTTAGGAGCCCGCTCGACAGCGGGATACTTACTGTAAAAATCTGCAGGATACTTACTGTAAAAATCTGCAGGATACTTACTGTAAAAATCTGCAGGATACTTTAGGAGCCCGCTCGACAGCGGGATACTTACTGTAAAAATCTGCAGGATACTTACTGTAAAAATCTGCAGGATACTTTAGGAGCCCGCTCGACAGCGGATACTTACTGTAAAAATCTGCAGGTTACTTTAGGAGCCCGCTCGACAGTGGATACTTACTGTAAAAATCTGCAGGATACTTTAGGAGCCCGCTCGACAGCGGGATACTTACTGTAAAAATCTGCAGGATACTTTAGGAGCCCGCTCGACAGCGGGATACTTACTGTAAAAATCTGCAGGTTACTTTAGGAGCCCGCTCGACAGTGGATACTTACTGTAAAAATCTGCAGGATACTTACTGTAAAAATCTGCGGGATACTTACTGTAAAAATCTGCAGGATACTTTAGGAGCCCGCTCGACAGCGGGATACTTACTGTAAAAATCTGCAGGATACTTTAGGAGCCCGCTCGACAGCGGGATACTTACTGTAAAAATCTGCAGGATACTTACTGTAAAAATCTGCAGGATACTTACTGTAAAAATCTGCAGGATACTTTAGGAGCCCGCTCGACAGCGGGATACTTACTGTAAAAATCTGCGGGATACTTACTGTAAAAATCTGCAGGATACTTTAGGAGCCCGCTCGACAGCGGGATACTTACTGTAAAAATCTGCAGGATACTTACTGTAAAAATCTGCAGGATACTTTAGGAGCCCGCTCGACAGCGGGATACTTACTGTAAAAATCTGCAGGATACTTTAGGAGCCCGCTCGACAGCGGGATACTTACTGTAAAAATCTGCAGGATACTTACTGTAAAAATCTGCAGGATACTTTAGGAGCCCGCTCGACAGCGGGATACTTACTGTAAAAATCTGCAGGATACTTTAGGAGCCCGCTCGACAGCGGGATACTTACTGTAAAAATCTGCAGGTTACTTTAGGAGCCCGCTCGACAGTGGATACTTACTGTAAAAATCTGCAGGATACTTACTGTAAAAATCTGCGGGATACTTACTGTAAAAATCTGCAGGATACTTTAGGAGCCCGCTCGACAGCGGGATACTTACTGTAAAAATCTGCAGGATACTTTAGGAGCCCGCTCGACAGCGGGATACTTACTGTAAAAATCTGCAGGATACTTACTGTAAAAATCTGCAGGATACTTACTGTAAAAATCTGCAGGATACTTTAGGAGCCCGCTCGACAGCGGGATACTTACTGTAAAAATCTGCGGGATACTTACTGTAAAAATCTGCAGGATACTTTAGGAGCCCGCTCGACAGCGGGATACTTACTGTAAAAATCTGCAGGATACTTACTGTAAAAATCTGCAGGATACTTTAGGAGCCCGCTCGACAGCGGGATACTTACTGTAAAAATCTGCAGGATACTTACTGTAAAAATCTGCAGGATACTTTAGGAGCCCGCTCGACAGCGGGATACTTACTGTAAAAATCTGCAGGATACTTACTGTAAAAATCTGCAGGATACTTTAGGAGCCCGCTCGACAGCGGGATACTTACTGTAAAAATCTGCAGGATACTTTAGGAGCCCGCTCGACAGCGGGTTACTTACTGTAAAAATCTGCAGGATACTTTAGGAGCCCGCTCGACAGCGGGATACTTACTGTAAAAATCTGCAGGATACTTTAGGAGCCCGCTCGACAGCGGGATACTTACTGTAAAAATCTGCAGGATACTTTAGGAGCCCGCTCGACAGCGGGATACTTACTGTAAAAATCTGCAGGTTACTTTAGGAGCCCGCTCGACAGTGGATACTTACTGTAAAAATCTGCAGGATACTTTAGGAGCCCGCTCGACAGCGGGATACTTACTGTAAAAATCTGCAGGATACTTTAGGAGCCCGCTCGACAGCGGGATACTTACTGTAAAAATCTGCAGGATACTTACTGTAAAAATCTGCAGGTTACTTTAGGAGCCCGCTCGACAGCGGATACTTACTGTAAAAATCTGCAGGTTACTTTAGGAGCCCGCTCGACAGCGGGATACTTACTGTAAAAATCTGCGGGATACTTTAGGAGCCCGCTCGACAGCGGGATACTTACTGTAAAAATCTGCAGGATACTTTAGGAGCCCGCTCGACAGCGGATACTTACTGTAAAAATCTGCAGGTTACTTTAGGAGCCCGCTCGACAGCGGATACTTACTGTAAAAATCTGCGGGATACTTACTGTAAAAATCTGCAGGATACTTTAGGAGCCCGCTCGACAGCGGGATACTTACTGTAAAAATCTGCAGGATACTTTAGGAGCCCGCTCGACAGCGGATACTTACTGTAAAAATCTGCGGGATACTTTAGGAGCCCGCTCGACAGCGGGATACTTACTGTAAAAATCTGCAGGATACTTTAGGAGCCCGCTCGACAGCGGATACTTACTGTAAAAATCTGCAGGTTACTTTAGGAGCCCGCTCGACAGCGGATACTTACTGTAAAAATCTGCGGGATACTTACTGTAAAAATCTGCAGGATACTTTAGGAGCCCGCTCGACAGCGGGATACTTACTGTAAAAATCTGCAGGATACTTTAGGAGCCCGCTCGACAGCGGATACTTACTGTAAAAATCTGCAGGTTACTTTAGGAGCCCGCTCGACAGTGGATACTTACTGTAAAAATCTGCGGGATACTTTAGGAGCCCGCTCGACAGCGGGATACTTACTGTAAAAATCTGCAGGATACTTTAGGAGCCCGCTCGACAGCGGGATACTTACTGTAAAAATCTGCAGGATACTTTAGGAGCCCGCTCGACAGCGGGATACTTACTGTAAAAATCTGCAGGATACTTTAGGAGCCCGCTCGACAGCGGATACTTACTGTAAAAATCTGCAGGTTACTTTAGGAGCCCGCTCGACAGTGGATACTTACTGTAAAAATCTGCGGGATACTTTAGGAGCCCGCTCGACAGCGGGATACTTACTGTAAAAATCTGCAGGATACTTTAGGAGCCCGCTCGACAGCGGGATACTTACTGTAAAAATCTGCAGGATACTTTAGGAGCCCGCTCGACAGCGGGATACTTACTGTAAAAATCTGCAGGATACTTTAGGAGCCCGCTCGACAGCGGGATACTTACTGTAAAAATCTGCAGGATACTTTAGGAGCCCGCTCGACAGCGGATACTTACTGTAAAAATCTGCAGGTTACTTTAGGAGCCCGCTCGACAGCGGGATACTTACTGTAAAAATCTGCAGGATACTTTAGGAGCCCGCTCGACAGCGGGATACTTACTGTAAAAATCTGCAGGATACTTTAGGAGCCCGCTCGACAGCGGATACTTACTGTAAAAATCTGCAGGTTACTTTAGGAGCCCGCTCGACAGCGGATACTTACTGTAAAAATCTGCGGGATACTTACTGTAAAAATCTGCAGGATACTTTAGGAGCCCGCTCGACAGCGGGATACTTACTGTAAAAATCTGCAGGATACTTTAGGAGCCCGCTCGACAGCGGATACTTACTGTAAAAATCTGCAGGTTACTTTAGGAGCCCGCTCGACAGTGGATACTTACTGTAAAAATCTGCGGGATACTTACTGTAAAAATCTGCAGGATACTTTAGGAGCCCGCTCGACAGAGGATACTTACTGTAAAAATCTGCAGGTTACTTTAGGAGCCCGCTCGACAGTGGATACTTACTGTAAAAATCTGCAGGATACTTTAGGAGCCCGCTCGACAGCGGATACTTACTGTAAAAATCTGCAGGTTACTTTAGGAGCCCGCTCGACAGCGGGATACTTACTGTAAAAATCTGCAGGATACTTTAGGAGCCCGCTCGACAGCGGGATACTTACTGTAAAAATCTGCAGGATACTTTAGGAGCCCGCTCGACAGCGGATACTTACTGTAAAAATCTGCAGGTTACTTTAGGAGCCCGCTCGACAGCGGATACTTACTGTAAAAATCTGCGGGATACTTACTGTAAAAATCTGCAGGATACTTTAGGAGCCCGCTCGACAGCGGGATACTTACTGTAAAAATCTGCAGGTTACTTTAGGAGCCCGCTCGACAGTGGATACTTACTGTAAAAATCTGCGGGATACTTTAGGAGCCCGCTCGACAGTGGATACTTACTGTAAAAATCTGCAGGATACTTTAGGAGCCCGCTCGACAGCGGGATACTTACTGTAAAAATCTGCAGGTTACTTTAGGAGCCCGCTCGACAGTGGATACTTACTGTAAAAATCTGCGGGTTACTTTAGGAGCCCGCTCGACAGCGGGATACTTACTGTAAAAATCTGCAGGATACTTTAGGAGCCCGCTCGACAGCGGGATACTTACTGTAAAAATCTGCAGGATACTTTAGGAGCCCGCTCGACAGCGGGATACTTACTGTAAAAATCTGCAGGATACTTTAGGAGCCCGCTCGACAGCGGATACTTACTGTAAAAATCTGCAGGTTACTTTAGGAGCCCGCTCGACAGCGGGATACTTACTGTAAAAATCTGCAGGATACTTTAGGAGCCCGCTCGACAGCGGGATACTTACTGTAAAAATCTGCAGGATACTTTAGGAGCCCGCTCGACAGCGGATACTTACTGTAAAAATCTGCAGGTTACTTTAGGAGCCCGCTCGACAGCGGATACTTACTGTAAAAATCTGCGGGATACTTACTGTAAAAATCTGCAGGATACTTTAGGAGCCCGCTCGACAGCGGGATACTTACTGTAAAAATCTGCAGGATACTTTAGGAGCCCGCTCGACAGCGGGATACTTACTGTAAAAATCTGCAGGATACTTTAGGAGCCCGCTCGACAGCGGATACTTACTGTAAAAATCTGCGGGATACTTACTGTAAAAATCTGCAGGATACTTTAGGAGCCCGCTCGACAGAGGATACTTACTGTAAAAATCTGCAGGTTACTTTAGGAGCCCGCTCGACAGTGGATACTTACTGTAAAAATCTGCGGGTTACTTTAGGAGCCCGCTCGACAGCGGGATACTTACTGTAAAAATCTGCAGGATACTTTAGGAGCCCGCTCGACAGCGGGATACTTACTGTAAAAATCTGCAGGATACTTTAGGAGCCCGCTCGACAGCGGATACTTACTGTAAAAATCTGCAGGATACTTTAGGAGCCCGCTCGACAGCGGGATACTTACTGTAAAAATCTGCAGGATACTTTAGGAGCCCGCTCGACAGCGGATACTTACTGTAAAAATCTGCAGGATACTTTAGGAGCCCGCTCGACAGCGGGATACTTACTGTAAAAATCTGCAGGATACTTTAGGAGCCCGCTCGACAGCGGGATACTTACTGTAAAAATCTGCAGGATACTTTAGGAGCCCGCTCGACAGCGGGATACTTACTGTAAAAATCTGCAGGATACTTTAGGAGCCCGCTCGACAGCGGATACTTACTGTAAAAATCTGCAGGTTACTTTAGGAGCCCGCTCGACAGTGGATACTTACTGTAAAAATCTGCAGGTTACTTTAGGAGCCCGCTCGACAGTGGATACTTACTGTAAAAATCTGCGGGATACTTACTGTAAAAATCTGCAGGATACTTTAGGAGCCCGCTCGACAGCGGGATACTTACTGTAAAAATCTGCAGGTTACTTTAGGAGCCCGCTCGACAGCGGGATACTTACTGTAAAAATCTGCAGGTTACTTTAGGAGCCCGCTCGACAGTGGATACTTACTGTAAAAATCTGCAGGATACTTACTGTAAAAATCTGCGGGTTACTTTAGGAGCCCGCTCGACAGCGGATACTTACTGTAAAAATCTGCAGGTTACTTTAGGAGCCCGCTCGACAGCGGGATACTTACTGTAAAAATCTGCAGGTTACTTTAGGAGCCCGCTCGACAGGGATACTTACTGTAAAATCTGCAGGATACTTACTGTAAAAATCTGCAGGTTACTTTAGGAGCCCGCTCGACAGCGGGATACTTACTGTAAAAATCTGCAGGATACTTTAGGAGCCCGCTCGACAGCGGGATACTTACTGTAAAAATCTGCAGGATACTTTAGGAGCCCGCTCGACAGCGGATACTTACTGTAAAAATCTGCAGGATACTTTAGGAGCCCGCTCGACAGCGGGATACTTACTGTAAAAATCTGCAGGTTACTTTAGGAGCCCGCTCGACAGTGGATACTTACTGTAAAAATCTGCGGGATACTTACTGTAAAAATCTGCAGGATACTTTAGGAGCCCGCTCGACAGCGGATACTTACTGTAAAAATCTGCAGGTTACTTTAGGAGCCCGCTCGACAGCGGGATACTTACTGTAAAAATCTGCAGGATACTTTAGGAGCCCGCTCGACAGCGGGATACTTACTGTAAAAATCTGCAGGATACTTTAGGAGCCCGCTCGACAGCGGATACTTACTGTAAAAATCTGCAGGTTACTTTAGGAGCCCGCTCGACAGCGGGATACTTACTGTAAAAATCTGCAGGATACTTTAGGAGCCCGCTCGACAGCGGGATACTTACTGTAAAAATCTGCAGGATACTTTAGGAGCCCGCTCGACAGCGGGATACTTACTGTAAAAATCTGCAGGATACTTTAGGAGCCCGCTCGACAGCGGGATACTTACTGTAAAAATCTGCAGGATACTTTAGGAGCCCGCTCGACAGCGGGATACTTACTGTAAAAATCTGCAGGATACTTTAGGAGCCCGCTCGACAGCGGGATACTTACTGTAAAAATCTGCAGGATACTTTAGGAGCCCGCTCGACAGCGGATACTTACTGTAAAAATCTGCAGGTTACTTTAGGAGCCCGCTCGACAGCGGGATACTTACTGTAAAAATCTGCGGGATACTTACTGTAAAAATCTGCAGGATACTTTAGGAGCCCGCTCGACAGCGGATACTTACTGTAAAAATCTGCAGGATACTTTAGGAGCACGCTCGACAGCGGATACTTACTGTAAAAATCTGCAGGATACTTACTGTAAAAATCTGCAGGATACTTACTGTAAAAATCTGCAGGATACTTACTGTAAAAATCTGCAGGATACTTTAGGAGCCCGCTCGACAGCGGATACTTACTGTAAAAATCTGCGGGATACTTTAGGAGCCCGCTCGACAGCGGGATACTTACTGTAAAAATCTGCAGGATACTTACTGTAAAAATCTGCAGGATACTTTAGGAGCCCGCTCGACAGCGGGATACTTACTGTAAAAATCTGCGGGATACTTATACTGTAAAAATCTGCAGGATACTTACTGTAAAAATCTGCAGGATACTTTAGGACCCCGCTCGACAGCGGGATACTTACTGTAAAAATCTGCAGGATACTTACTGTAAAAATCTGCAGGATACTTACTGTAAAAATCTGCAGGATACTTACTGTAAAAATCTGCAGGATACTTTAGGAGCCCGCTCGACAGCGGATACTTACTGTAAAAATCTGCAGGATACTTTAGGAGCCCGCTCGACAGCGGATACTTACTGTAAAAATCTGCAGGATACTTACTGTAAAAATCTGCAGGATACTTTAGGAGCCCGCTCGACAGCGGGATACTTACTGTAAAAATCTGCAGGATACTTTAGGAGCCCGCTCGACAGCGGGATACTTACTGTAAAAATCTGCAGGATACTTTAGGAGCCCGATCGACAGCGGGATACTTACTGTAAAAATCTGCAGGATACTTACTGTAAAAATCTGCAGGATACTTTAGGAGCCCGCTCGACAGCGGATACTTACTGTAAAAATCTGCAGGATACTTTAGGAGCCCGCTCGACAGCAGGTTACTTACTGTAAAAATCTGCAGGTTACTTACTGTAAAAATCTGCAGGATACTTACTGTAAAAATCTGCAGGATACTTTAGGAGCCCGCTCGACAGCGGGATACTTACTGTAAAAATCTGCAGGATACTTTAGGAGCCCGCTCGACAGCGGGATACTTACTGTAAAAATCTGCAGGATACTTTAGGAGCCCGCTCGACAGCGGGATACTTACTGTAAAAATCTGCAGGATACTTTAGGAGCCCGCTCGACAGCGGGATACTTACTGTAAAAATCTGCAGGATACTTTAGGAGCCCGCTCGACAGCGGGATACTTACTGTAAAAATCTGCAGGATACTTTAGGAGCCCGCTCGACAGCGGGATACTTACTGTAAAAATCTGCAGGATACTTTAGGAGCCCGCTCGACAGCGGGATACTTACTGTAAAAATCTGCAGGATACTTACTGTAAAAATCAGCAGGATACTTACTGTAAAAATCTGCAGGATACTTACTGTAAAAATCTGCAGGATACTTACGACATCGCAGGATACTTACTGTAAAAATCTGCAGGTTACTTTAGGAGCCCGCTCGACAGCGGGATACTTACTGTAAAAATCTGCGGGATACTTACTGTAAAAATCTGCAGGATACTTTAGGAGCCCGCTCGACAGCGGGATACTTACTGTAAAAATCTGCAGGATACTTTAGGAGCCCGCTCGACAGCGGGATACTTACTGTAAAAATCTGCAGGATACTTTAGGAGCCCGCTCGACAGCGGGATACTTACTGTAAAAATCTGCAGGATACTTTAGGAGCCCGCTCGACAGCGGGATACTTACTGTAAAAATCTGCAGGATACTTTAGGAGCCCGCTCGACAGCGGGATACTTACTGTAAAAATCTGCAGGATACTTTAGGAGCCCGCTCGACAGCGGGATACTTACTGTAAAAATCTGCAGGATACTTTAGGAGCCCGCTCGACAGCGGGATACTTACTGTAAAAATCTGCAGGATACTTACGTCGACAGCGGATACTTACTGTAAAAATCTGCAGGATACTTACTGTAAAAATCTGCAGGATACTTACTGTAAAAATCTGCAGGATACTTACTGTAAAAATCTGCAGGATACTTTAGGAGCCCGCTCGACAGCGGATACTTACTGTAAAAATCTGCAGGATACTTTAGGAGCCCGCTCGACAGCGGGATACTTACTGTAAAAATCTGCAGGATACTTTAGGAGCCCGCTCGACAGCGGGATACTTACTGTAAAAATCTGCAGGATACTTTACGGTAGCCCGCTCGACAGCGGATACTTACTGTAAAAATCTGCGGGATACTTTAGGAGCCCGCTCGACAGCGGGATACTTACTGTAAAAATCTGCAGGATACTTACTGTAAAAATCTGCAGGATACTTACTGTAAAAATCTGCAGGATACTTACTGTAAAAATCTGCAGGATACTTACTGTAAAAATCTGCAGGATACTTACTGTAAAAATCTGCGGATACTTACTGTAACAATCTGCAGGATACTTACTGTAAAAATCTGCAGGATACTTACTGTAAAAATCTGCAGGATACTTTAGGAGCCCGCTCGACAGCGGGATACTTACTGTAAAAATCTGCAGGATACTTACTGTAAAAATCTGCAGGATACTTACTGTAAAAATCTGCAGGATACTTACTGTAAAAATCTGCAGGATACTTTAGGAGCCCGCTCGACAGCGGGATACTTACTGTAAAAATCTGCAGGATACTTTAGGAGCCCGCTCGACAGCGGGATACTTACTGTAAAAATCTGCAGGATACTTACTGTAAAAATCTGCAGGATACTTACTGTAAAAATCTGCAGGATACTTACTGTAAAAATCTGCAGGATACTTACTGTAAAAATCTGCAGGATACTTACTGTAAAAATCTGCAGGATACTTTAGGAGCCCGCTCGACAGCGGGATACTTACTGTAAAAATCTGCAGGATACTTTAGGAGCCCGCTCGACAGCGGGATACTTACTGTAAAAATCTGCAGGATACTTACTGTAAAAATCTGCAGGATACTTACTGTAAAAATCTGCAGGATACTTACTGTAAAAATCTGCAGGATACTTACTGTAAAAATCTGCAGGATACTTACTGTAAAAATCTGCAGGATACTTACTGTAAAAATCTGCAGGATACTTACTGTAAAAATCTGCAGGATACTTACTGTAAAAATCTGCAGGATACTTACTGTAAAAATCTGCAGGATACTTACTGTAAAAATCTGCGGGATACTTACTGTAAAAATCTGCGGGATACTTTAGGAGCCCGCTCGACAGCGGGATACTTACTGTAAAAATCTGCAGGATACTTTAGGAGCCCGCTCGACAGCGGGATACTTACTGTAAAAATCTGCAGGATACTTTAGGAGCCCGCTCGACAGCGGGATACTTACTGTAAAAATCTGCAGGATACTTTAGGAGCCCGCTCGACAGCGGGATACTTACTGTAAAAATCTGCAGGATACTTACTGTAAAAATCTGCAGGATACTTACTGTAAAAATCTGCGGGATACTTACTGTAAAAATCTGCGGGATACTTTAGGAGCCCGCTCGACAGCGGGATACTTACTGTAAAAATCTGCAGGATACTTTAGGAGCCCGCTCGACAGCGGGATACTTACTGTAAAAATCTGCAGGTTACTTTAGGAGCCCGCTCGACAGCGGGATACTTACTGTAAAAATCTGCGGGATACTTACTGTAAAAATCTGCAGGATACTTACTGTAAAAATCTGCAGGATACTTACTGTAAAAATCTGCAGGATACTTACTGTAAAAATCTGCAGGATACTTACTGTAAAAATCTGCAGGATACTTACTGTAAAAATCTGCAGGATACTTACTGTAAAAATCTGCAGGATACTTACTGTAAAAATCTGCAGGATACTTACTGTAAAAATCTGCAGGATACTTACTGTAAAAATCTGCAGGATACTTACTGTAAAAATCTGCAGGATACTTACTGTAAAAATCTGCAGGATACTTACTGTAAAAATCTGCAGGATACTTACTGTAAAAATCTGCAGGATACTTACTGTAAAAATCTGCGGGATACTTACTGTAAAAATCTGCAGGATACTTACTGTAAAAATCTGCGGGATACTTTAGGAGCCCGCTCGACAGCGGGATACTTACTGTAAAAATCTGCAGGATACTTACTGTAAAAATCTGCGGGATACTTACTGTAAAAATCTGCAGGATACTTACTGTAAAAATCTGCAGGATACTTACTGTAAAAATCTGCAGGATACTTACTGTAAAAATCTGCAGGATACTTACTGTAAAAATCTGCGGGATACTTACTGTAAAAATCTGCAGGATACTTACTGTAAAAATCTGCGGGATACTTTAGGAGCCCGCTCGACAGCGGGATACTTACTGTAAAAATCTGCAGGATACTTACTGTAAAAATCTGCGGGATACTTACTGTAAAAATCTGCAGGATACTTACTGTAAAAATCTGCAGGATACTTACTGTAAAAATCTGCAGGATACTTACTGTAAAAATCTGCGGGATACTTTAGGAGCCCGCTCGACAGCGGGATACTTACTGTAAAAATCTGCGGGATACTTTAGGAGCCCGCTCGACAGCGGGATACTTACTGTAAAAATCTGCGGGATACTTTAGGAGCCCGCTCGACAGCGGGATACTTACTGTAAAAATCTGCAGGATACTTACTGTAAAAATCTGCGGGATACTTTAGGAGCCCGCTCGACAGCGGGATACTTACTGTAAAAATCTGCAGGATACTTACTGTAAAAATCTGCGGGATACTTACTGTAAAAATCTGCAGGATACTTACTGTAAAAATCTGCAGGATACTTACTGTAAAAATCTGCAGGATACTTACTGTAAAAATCTGCAGGATACTTACTGTAAAAATCTGCAGGATACTTACTGTAAAAATCTGCGGGATACTTACTGTAAAAATCTGCAGGATACTTACTGTAAAAATCTGCAGGATACTTACTGTAAAAATCTGCAGGATACTTACTGTAAAAATCTGCAGGATACTTACTGTAAAAATCTGCAGGATACTTACTGTAAAAATCTGCGGGATACTTACTGTAAAAATCTGCGGGATACTTACTGTAAAAATCTGCGGGATACTTTAGGAGCCCGCTCGACAGCGGGATACTTACTGTAAAAATCTGCAGGATACTTTAGGAGCCCGCTCGACAGCGGGATACTTACTGTAAAAATCTGCAGGATACTTTAGGAGCCCGCTCGACAGCGGGATACTTACTGTAAAAATCTGCAGGTTACTTTAGGAACCCGCTCGACAGCGGGATACTTACTGTAAAAATCTGCGGGATACTTACTGTAAAAATCTGCAGGTTACTTTAGGAACCCGCTCGACAGCGGGATACTTACTGTAAAAATCTGCGGGATACTTACTGTAAAAATCTGCAGGTTACTTTAGGAGCCCGCTCGACAGCGGGATACTTACTGTAAAAATCTGCGGGATACTTACTGTAAAAATCTGCAGGTTACTTTAGGAGCCCGCTCGACAGCGGGATACTTACTGTAAAAATCTGCGGGATACTTACTGTAAAAATCTGCAGGTTACTTTAGGAACCCGCTCGACAGCGGGATACTTACTGTAAAAATCTGCGGGATACTTACTGTAAAAATCTGCAGGTTACTTTAGGAGCCCGCTCGACAGCGGGATACTTACTGTAAAAATCTGCGGGATACTTACTGTAAAAATCTGCAGGTTACTTTAGGAGCCCGCTCGACAGCGGGATACTTACTGTAAAAATCTGCAGGATACTTACTGTAAAAATCTGCAGGATACTTTAGGAGCCCGCTCGACAGCGGGATACTTACTGTAAAAATCTGCGGGATACTTACTGTAAAAATCTGCAGGTTACTTTAGGAGCCCGCTCGACAGCAGGTTACTTACTGTAAAAATCTGCGGGATACTTACTGTAAAAATCTGCGGGATACTTACTGTAAAAATCTGCAGGATACTTTAGGAGCCCGCTCGACAGCGGGATACTTACTGTAAAAATCTGCGGGATACTTACTGTAAAAATCTGCAGGATACTTTAGGAGCCCGCTCGACAGCGGGATACTTACTGTAAAAATCTGCAGGTTACTTTAGGAGCCCGCTCGACAGCGGGATACTTACTGTAAAAATCTGCAGGTTACTTTAGGAGCCCGCTCGACAGCGGGATACTTACTGTAAAAATCTGCGGGATACTTACTGTAAAAATCTGCAGGATACTTTAGGAGCCCGCTCGACAGCGGGATACTTACTGTAAAAATCTGCAGGATACTTTAGGAGCCCGCTCGACAGCGGGATACTTACTGTAAAAATCTGCGGGATACTTACTGTAAAAATCTGCAGGATACTTTAGGACCCCGCTCGACAGCAGGTTACTTACTGTAAAAATCTGCGGGATACTTACTGTAAAAATCTGCGGGATACTTACTGTAAAAATCTGCAGGTTACTTTAGGAGCCCGCTCGACAGCAGGTTACTTACTGTAAAAATCTGCGGGATACTTACTGTAAAAATCTGCAGGTTACTTTAGGAGCCCGCTCGACAGCAGGTTACTTACTGTAAAAATCTGCGGGATACTTACTGTAAAAATCTGCAGGATACTTACTGTAAAAATCTGCGGGATACTTACTGTAAAAATCTGCAGGATACTTTAGGAGCCCGCTCGACAGCGGGATACTTACTGTAAAAATCTGCGGGATACTTACTGTAAAAATCTGCAGGATACTTACTGTAAAAATCTGCGGGATACTTACTGTAAAAATCTGCAGGATACTTTAGGAGCCCGCTCGACAGCGGGATACTTACTGTAAAAATCTGCGGGATACTTACTGTAAAAATCTGCGGGATACTTTAGGAGCCCGCTCGACAGCGGGATACTTACTGTAAAAATCTGCAGGATACTTTAGGAGCCCGCTCGACAGCGGGATACTTACTGTAAAAATCTGCAGGATACTTTAGGAGCCCGCTCGACAGCAGGTTACTTACTGTAAAAATCTGCGGGATACTTACTGTAAAAATCTGCAGGATACTTACTGTAAAAATCTGCGGGATACTTACTGTAAAAATCTGCAGGATACTTTAGGAGCCCGCTCGACAGCGGGATACTTACTGTAAAAATCTGCGGGATACTTACTGTAAAAATCTGCGGGATACTTTAGGAGCCCGCTCGACAGCGGGATACTTACTGTAAAAATCTGCAGGATACTTTAGGAGCCCGCTCGACAGCGGGATACTTACTGTAAAAATCTGCAGGATACTTTAGGAGCCCGCTCGACAGCGGGATACTTACTGTAAAAATCTGCAGGATACTTACTGTAAAAATCTGCGGGATACTTACTGTAAAAATCTGCGGGATACTTTAGGAGCCCGCTCGACAGCGGGATACTTACTGTAAAAATCTGCAGGATACTTTAGGAGCCCGCTCGACAGCGGGATACTTACTGTAAAAATCTGCAGGATACTTACTGTAAAAATCTGCGGGATACTTACTGTAAAAATCTGCGGGATACTTTAGGAGCCCGCTCGACAGCGGGATACTTACTGTAAAAATCTGCGGGATACTTTAGGAGCCCGATCGACAGCGGGATACTTACTGTAAAAATCTGCAGGATACTTACTGTAAAAATCTGCGGGATACTTACTGTAAAAATCTGCGGGATACTTTAGGAGCCCGCTCGACAGCGGGATACTTACTGTAAAAATCTGCAGGATACTTTAGGAGCCCGCTCGACAGCGGGATACTTACTGTAAAAATCTGCAGGATACTTTAGGAGCCCGCTCGACAGCGGGATACTTACTGTAAAAATCTGCAGGATACTTTAGGAGCCCGCTCGACAGCGGGATACTTACTGTAAAAATCTGCAGGATACTTTAGGAGCCCGCTCGACAGCGGGATACTTACTGTAAAAATCTGCAGGATACTTTAGGAGCCCGCTCGACAGCGGGATACTTACTGTAAAAATCTGCAGGATACTTTAGGAGCCCGCTCGACAGCGGGATACTTACTGTAAAAATCTGCAGGATACTTACTGTAAAAATCTGCGGGATACTTACTGTAAAAATCTGCGGGATACTTTAGGAGCCCGCTCGACAGCGGGATACTTACTGTAAAAATCTGCAGGATACTTACTGTAAAAATCTGCAGGATACTTAATGTAAAAATCTGCGGGATACTTACTGTAAAAATCTGCAGGATACTTACTGTAAAAATCTGCGGGATACTTACTGTAAAAATCTGCGGGATACTTTAGGAGCCCGCTCGACAGCGGGATACTTACTGTAAAAATCTGCAGGATACTTACTGTAAAAATCTGCAGGATACTTACTGTAAAAATCTGCAGGATACTTACTGTAAAAATCTGCGGGATACTTACTGTAAAAATCTGCAGGATACTTACTGTAAAAATCTGCGGGATACTTTAGGAGCCCGCTCGACAGCGGGATACTTACTGTAAAAATCTGCAGGATACTTACTGTAAAAATCTGCAGGATACTTACTGTAAAAATCTGCGGGATACTTACTGTAAAAATCTGCAGGATACTTACTGTAAAAATCTGCGGGATACTTACTGTAAAAATCTGCAGGATACTTTAGGAGCCCGCTCGACAGCGGGATACTTACTGTAAAAATCTGCAGGATACTTACTGTAAAAATCTGCGGGATACTTACTGTAAAAATCTGCAGGATACTTACTGTAAAAATCTGCGGGATACTTACTGTAAAAATCTGCAGGATACTTTAGGAGCCCGCTCGACAGCGGGATACTTACTGTAAAAATCTGCAGGATACTTACTGTAAAAATCTGCGGGATACTTACTGTAAAAATCTGCAGGATACTTACTGTAAAAATCTGCAGGATACTTACTGTAAAAATCTGCGGGATACTTACTGTAAAAATCTGCGGGATACTTTAGGAGCCCGCTCGACAGCGGGATACTTACTGTAAAAATCTGCAGGATACTTTAGGAGCCCGCTCGACAGCGGGATACTTACTGTAAAAATCTGCAGGATACTTTAGGAGCCCGCTCGACAGCGGGATACTTACTGTAAAAATCTGCAGGATACTTACTGTAAAAATCTGCGGGATACTTACTGTAAAAATCTGCGGGATACTTACTGTAAAAATCTGCAGGATACTTACTGTAAAAATCTGCAGGATACTTTAGGAGCCCGCTCGACAGCGGATACTTACTGTAAAAATCTGCAGGATACTTAGGAGCCCACTCGACAGCGGGATACTTACTGTAAAAATCTGCAGGATACTTTAGGAGCCCGCTCGACAGCGGGATACTTACTGTAAAAATCTGCAGGATACTTTAGGAGCCCGCTCGACAGCGGGATACTTACTGTAAAAATCTGCAGGATACTTTAGGAGCCCGCTCGACAGCGGGATACTTACTGTAAAAATCTGCAGGATACTTTAGGAGCCCGCTCGACAGCGGGATACTTACTGTAAAAATCTGCAGGATACTTTAGGAGCCCGCTCGACAGCGGGATACTTACTGTAAAAATCTGCAGGATACTTACTGTAAAAATCTGCGGGATACTTACTGTAAAAATCTGCGGGATACTTTAGGAGCCCGCTCGACAGCGGGATACTTACTGTAAAAATCTGCAGGATACTTTAGGAGCCCGCTCGACAGCGGGATACTTACTGTAAAAATCTGCAGGATACTTACTGTAAAAATCTGCGGGATACTTACTGTAAAAATCTGCGGGATACTTTAGGAGCCCGCTCGACAGCGGGATACTTACTGTAAAAATCTGCAGGATACTTTAGGAGCCCGCTCGACAGCGGGATACTTACTGTAAAAATCTGCAGGATACTTTAGGAGCCCGCTCGACAGCGGGATACTTACTGTAAAAATCTGCAGGATACTTTAGGAGCCCGCTCGACAGCGGGATACTTACTGTAAAAATCTGCAGGATACTTACTGTAAAAATCTGCAGGATACTTACTGTAAAAATCTGCGGGATACTTTAGGAGCCCGCTCGACAGCGGGATACTTACTGTAAAAATCTGCAGGATACTTACTGTAAAAATCTGCAGGATACTTACTGTAAAAATCTGCGGGATACTTACTGTAAAAATCTGCGGGATACTTACTGTAAAAATCTGCGGGATACTTACTGTAAAAATCTGCAGGATACTTACTGTAAAAATCTGCAGGATACTTACTGTAAAAATCTGCAGGATACTTACTGTAAAAATCTGCGGGATACTTACTGTAAAAATCTGCGGGATACTTTAGGAGCCCGCTCGACAGCGGGATACTTACTGTAAAAATCTGCAGGTTACTTTAGGAGCCCGCTCGACAGCGGGATACTTACTGTAAAAATCTGCAGGATACTTACTGTAAAAATCTGCAGGATACTTACTGTAAAAATCTGCGGGATACTTACTGTAAAAATCTGCGGGATACTTACTGTAAAAATCTGCGGGATACTTACTGTAAAAATCTGCGGGATACTTTAGGAGCCCGCTCGACAGCGGGATACTTACTGTAAAAATCTGCAGGATACTTACTGTAAAAATCTGCAGGATACTTACTGTAAAAATCTGCGGGATACTTACTGTAAAAATCTGCGGGATACTTACTGTAAAAATCTGCGGGATACTTTAGGAGCCCGCTCGACAGCGGGATACTTACTGTAAAAATCTGCAGGTTACTTTAGGAGCCCGCTCGACAGCGGGATACTTACTGTAAAAATCTGCAGGATACTTACTGTAAAAATCTGCAGGATACTTACTGTAAAAATCTGCAGGATACTTACTGTAAAAATCTGCAGGATACTTTAGGAGCCCGCTCGACAGCGGGATACTTACTGTAAAAATCTGCAGGATACTTACTGTAAAAATCTGCGGGATACTTACTGTAAAAATCTGCAGGATCATTACTGTAAAAATCTGCGGGATACTTACTGTAAAAATCTGCGGGATACTTACTGTAAAAATCTGCGGGATACTTTAGGAGCCCGCTCGACAGCGGGATACTTACTGTAAAAATCTGCAGGATACTTTAGGAGCCCGCTCGACAGCGGGATACTTACTGTAAAAATCTGCAGGATACTTTAGGAGCCCGCTCGACAGCGGGATACTTACTGTAAAAATCTGCAGGATACTTTAGGAGCCCGCTCGACAGCGGGATACTTACTGTAAAAATCTGCGGGATACTTACTGTAAAAATCTGCGGGATACTTTAGGAGCCCGCTCGACAGCGGGATACTTACTGTAAAAATCTGCAGGATACTTTAGGAGCCCGCTCGACAGCGGGATACTTACTGTAAAAATCTGCAGGATACTTACTGTAAAAATCTGCGGGATACTTACTGTAAAAATCTGCGGGATACTTTAGGAGCCCGCTCGACAGCGGGATACTTACTGTAAAAATCTGCAGGATACTTTAGGAGCCCGCTCGACAGCGGGATACTTACTGTAAAAATCTGCAGGATACTTTAGGAGCCCGCTCGACAGCGGGATACTTACTGTAAAAATCTGCAGGATACTTACTGTAAAAATCTGCGGGATACTTTAGGAGCCCGCTCGACAGCGGGATACTTACTGTAAAAATCTGCAGGATACTTTAGGAGCCCGCTCGACAGCGGGATACTTACTGTAAAAATCTGCGGGATACTTACTGTAAAAATCTGCGGGATACTTTAGGAGCCCGCTCGACAGCGGGATACTTACTGTAAAAATCTGCAGGATACTTTAGGAGCCCGCTCGACAGCGGGATACTTACTGTAAAAATCTGCGGGATACTTACTGTAAAAATCTGCGGGATACTTTAGGAGCCCGCTCGACAGCGGGATACTTACTGTAAAAATCTGCAGGATACTTTAGGAGCCCGCTCGACAGCGGGATACTTACTGTAAAAATCTGCAGGATACTTACTGTAAAAATCTGCAGGATACTTACTGTAAAAATCTGCAGGATACTTACTGTAAAAATCTGCGGGATACTTACTGTAAAAATCTGCGGGATACTTTAGGAGCCCGCTCGACAGCGGGATACTTACTGTAAAAATCTGCAGGATACTTACTGTAAAAATCTGCGGGATACTTACTGTAAAAATCTGCGGGATACTTACTGTAAAAATCTGCAGGATACTTTAGGAGCCCGCTCGACAGCGGGATACTTACTGTAAAAATCTGCAGGATACTTACTGTAAAAATCTGCGGGATACTTACTGTAAAAATCTGCGGGATACTTACTGTAAAAATCTGCAGGATACTTACTGTAAAAATCTGCAGGATACTTACTGTAAAAATCTGCGGGATACTTACTGTAAAAATCTGCGGGATACTTACTGTAAAAATCTGCGGGATACTTACTGTAAAAATCTGCGGGATACTTTAGGAGCCCGCTCGACAGCGGGATACTTACTGTAAAAATCTGCAGGATACTTACTGTAAAAATCTGCAGGATACTTACTGTAAAAATCTGCAGGATACTTACTGTAAAAATCTGCAGGATACTTACTGTAAAAATCTGCGGGATACTTACTGTAAAAATCTGCGGGATACTTACTGTAAAAATCTGCGGGATACTTACTGTAAAAATCTGCAGGATACTTTAGGAGCCCGCTCGACAGCGGGATACTTACTGTAAAAATCTGCGGGATACTTTAGGAGCCCGCTCGACAGCGGGATACTTACTGTAAAAATCTGCGGGATACTTTAGGAGCCCGCTCGACAGCGGGATACTTACTGTAAAAATCTGCAGGATACTTACTGTAAAAATCTGCGGGATACTTACTGTAAAAATCTGCGGGATACTTTAGGAGCCCGCTCGACAGCGGGATACTTACTGTAAAAATCTGCAGGATACTTTAGGAGCCCGCTCGACAGCGGGATACTTACTGTAAAAATCTGCAGGATACTTACTGTAAAAATCTGCGGGATACTTACTGTAAAAATCTGCGGGATACTTTAGGAGCCCGCTCGACAGCGGGATACTTACTGTAAAAATCTGCAGGATACTTTAGGAGCGCGCTCGACAGCGGGATACTTACTGTAAAACTCTGCAGGTTACTTTAGGAGCCCGCTCGACAGCGGGATACTTACTGTAAAAATCTGCAGGATACTTTAGGAGCCCGCTCGACAGCGGGATACTTACTGTAAAAATCTGCAGGATACTTTAGGAGCCCGCTCGACAGCGGGATACTTACTGTAAAAATCTGCAGGATACTTACTGTAAAAATCTGCGGGATACTTTAGGAGCCCGCTCGACAGCGGGATACTTACTGTAAAAATCTGCAGGATACTTTAGGAGCCCGCTCGACAGCGGGATACTTACTGTAAAAATCTGCGGGATACTTACTGTAAAAATCTGCAGGATACTTTAGGAGCCCGCTCGACAGCGGGATACTTACTGTAAAAATCTGCGGGATACTTACTGTAAAAATCTGCGGGATACTTACTGTAAAAATCTGCGGGATACTTACTGTAAAAATCTGCAGGATACTTTAGGAGCCCGCTCGACAGCGGGATACTTACTGTAAAAATCTGCGGGATACTTTAGGAGCCCGCTCGACAGCGGGATACTTACTGTAAAAATCTGCGGGATACTTTAGGAGCCCGCTCGA
Organism: Nemertoderma westbladi; assembly: GCA_032718475.1. NCBI lineage: Eukaryota > Metazoa > Xenacoelomorpha > Nemertodermatida > Nemertodermatidae > Nemertoderma > Nemertoderma westbladi. The sequence goes on along the minus strand of JAUCBJ010006887.1, from coordinate 34,272 downwards.
CAGCGGGATACTTACTGTAAAAATCTGCAGGATACTTACTGTAAAAATCTGCGGGATACTTACTGTAAAAATCTGCGGGATACTTTAGGAGCCCGCTCGACAGCGGGATACTTACTGTAAAAATCTGCAGGATACTTTAGGAGCCCGCTCGACAGCGGGATACTTACTGTAAAAATCTGCAGGATACTTACTGTAAAAATCTGCGGGATACTTACTGTAAAAATCTGCGGGATACTTTAGGAGCCCGCTCGACAGCGGGATACTTACTGTAAAAATCTGCAGGATACTTTAGGAGCCCGCTCGACAGCGGGATACTTACTGTAAAAATCTGCAGGATACTTACTGTAAAAATCTGCGGGATACTTACTGTAAAAATCTGCGGGATACTTTAGGAGCCCGCTCGACAGCGGGATACTTACTGTAAAAATCTGCAGGATACTTTAGGAGCCCGCTCGACAGCGGGATACTTACTGTAAAACTCTGCAGGTTACTTTAGGAGCCCGCTCGACAGCGGGATACTTACTGTAAAAATCTGCAGGATACTTTAGGAGCCCGCTCGACAGCGGGATACTTACTGTAAAAATCTGCAGGATACTTTAGGAGCCCGCTCGACAGCGGGATACTTACTGTAAAAATCTGCAGGATACTTACTGTAAAAATCTGCGGGATACTTTAGGAGCCCGCTCGACAGCGGGATACTTACTGTAAAAATCTGCAGGATACTTTAGGAGCCCGCTCGACAGCGGGATACTTACTGTAAAAATCTGCGGGATACTTACTGTAAAAATCTGCGGGATACTTTAGGAGCCCGCTCGACAACGGGATACTTACTGTAAAAATCTGCAGGATACTTTAGGAGCCCGCTCGACAGCGGGATACTTACTGTAAAAATCTGCAGGATACTTTAGGAGCCCGCTCGACAGCGGGATACTTACTGTAAAAATCTGCAGGATACTTACTGTAAAAATCTGCGGGATACTTACTGTAAAAATCTGCAGGATACTTTAGGACCCCGCTCGACAGCGGGATACTTACTGTAAAAATCTGCGGGATACTTACTGTAAAAATCTGCGGGATACTTTAGGAGCCCGCTCGACAACGGGATACTTACTGTAAAAATCTGCAGGATACTTTAGGAGCCCGCTCGACAGCGGGATACTTACTGTAAAAATCTGCAGGATACTTTAGGAGCCCGCTCGACAGCGGGATACTTACTGTAAAAATCTGCAGGATACTTTAGGAGCCCGCTCGACAGCGGGATACTTACTGTAAAAATCTGCAGGATACTTTAGGAGCCCGCTCGACAGCGGGATACTTACTGTAAAAATCTGCAGGATACTTTAGGAGCCCGCTCGACAGCGGGATACTTACTGTAAAAATCTGCAGGATACTTACTGTAAAAATCTGCGGGATACTTACTGTAAAAATCTGCAGGATACTTTAGGAGCCCGCTCGACAGCGGGATACTTACTGTAAAAATCTGCAGGATACTTACTGTAAAAATCTGCAGGATACTTTAGGAGCCCGCTCGACAGCGGGATACTTACTGTAAAAATCTGCAGGATACTTTAGGAGCCCGCTCGACAGCGGGATACTTACTGTAAAAATCTGCGGGATACTTTAGGAGCCCGCTCGACAGCGGGATACTTACTGTAAAAATCTGCAGGATACTTACTGTAAAAATCTGCGGGATACTTACTGTAAAAATCTGCGGGATACTTACTGTAAAAATCTGCGGGATACTTTAGGAGCCCGCTCGACAGCGGGATACTTACTGTAAAAATCTGCGGGATACTTTAGGAGCCCGCTCGACAGCGGGATACTTACTGTAAAAATCTGCGGGATACTTTAGGAGCCCGCTCGACAGCGGGATACTTACTGTAAAAATCTGCGGGATACTTACTGTAAAAATCTGCAGGATACTTTAGGAGCCCGCTCGACAGCGGGATACTTACTGTAAAAATCTGCAGGATACTTTAGGAGCCCGCTCGACAGCGGGATACTTACTGTAAAAATCTGCAGGATACTTTAGGAGCCCGCTCGACAGCGGGATACTTACTGTAAAAATGTGCGGGATACTTACTGTAAAAATCTGCGGGATACTTACTGTAAAAATCTGCAGGATACTTTAGGAGCCCGCTCGACAGCGGGATACTTACTGTAAAAATCTGCGGGATACTTTAGGAGCCCGCTCGACAGCGGGATACTTACTGTAAAAATCTGCGGGATACTTACTGTAAAAATCTGCAGGATACTTTAGGAGCCCGCTCGACAGCGGGATACTTACTGTAAAAATCTGCGGGATACTTACTGTAAAAATCTGCAGGATACTTTAGGAGCCCGCTCGACAGCGGGATACTTACTGTAAAAATCTGCAGGATACTTTAGGAGCCCGCTCGACAGCGGGATACTTACTGTAAAAATCTGCGGGATACTTTAGGAGCCCGCTCGACAGCGGGATACTTACTGTAAAAATCTGCAGGTTACTTTAGGAGCCCGCTCGACAGCGGGATACTTACTGTAAAAATCTGCAGGTTACTTTAGGAGCCCGCTCGACAGCGGGATACTTACTGTAAAAATCTGCAGGATACTTTAGGAGCCCGCTCGACAGCGGGATACTTACTGTAAAAATCTGCAGGATACTTACTGTAAAAATCTGCGGGATACTTACTGTAAAAATCTGCGGGATACTTACTGTAAAAATCTGCGGGATACTTACTGTAAAAATCTGCGGGATACTTACTGTAAAAATCTGCGGGATACTTACTGTAAAAATCTGCGGGATACTTACTGTAAAAATCTGCAGGATACTTTAGGAGCCCGCTCGACAGCGGGATACTTACTGTAAAAATCTGCAGGATACTTACTGTAAAAATCTGCAGGATACTTACTGTAAAAATCTGCAGGTTACTTTAGGAGCCCGCTCGACAGCGGATACTTACTGTAAAAATCTGCAGGATACTTTAGGAGCCCGCTCGACAGCGGGATACTTACTGTAAAAATCTGCAGGATACTTACTGTAAAAATCTGCAGGATACTTACTGTAAAAATCTGCAGGTTACTTTAGGAGCCCGCTCGACAGCGGGATACTTACTGTAAAAATCTGCAGGATACTTTAGGAGCCCGCTCGACAGTGGATACTTACTGTAAAAATCTGCGGGATACTTTAGGAGCCCGCTCGACAGCAGGTTACTTACTGTAAAAATCTGCAGGATACTTTAGGAGCCCGCTCGACAGCGGGATACTTACTGTAAAAATCTGCAGGATACTTTAGGAGCCCGCTCGACAGCAGGTTACTTACTGTAAAAATCTGCAGGATACTTTAGGAGCCCGCTCGACAGCGGGATACTTACTGTAAAAATCTGCAGGATACTTTAGGAGCCCGCTCGACAGCGGATACTTACTGTAAAAATCTGCAGGTTACTTTAGGAGCCCGCCCGACAGCGGATACTTACTGTAAAAATCTGCAGGATACTTTAGGAGCCCGCTCGACAGCGGATACTTACTGTAAAAATCTGCAGGATACTTTAGGAGCCCGCTCGACAGCGGGATACTTACTGTAAAAATCTGCAGGATACTTTAGGAGCCCGCTCGACAGCGGATACTTACTGTAAAAATCTGCAGGTTACTTTAGGAGCCCGCCCGACAGCGGATACTTACTGTAAAAATCTGCAGGATACTTTAGGAGCCCGCTCGACAGCGGGATACTTACTGTAAAAATCTGCAGGATACTTACTGTAAAAATCTGCAGGATACTTACTGTAAAAATCTGCAGGTTACTTTAGGAGCCCGCTCGACAGCGGGATACTTACTGTAAAAATCTGCAGGATACTTTAGGAGCCCGCTCGACAGTGGATACTTACTGTAAAAATCTGCGGGATACTTTAGGAGCCCGCTCGACAGCGGGATACTTACTGTAAAAATCTGCGGGATACTTTAGGAGCCCGCTCGACAGCGGGATACTTACTGTAAAAATCTGCAGGATACTTTAGGAGCCCGCTCGACAGCGGGATACTTACTGTAAAAATCTGCAGGATACTTACTGTAAAAATCTGCAGGATACTTTAGGAGCCCGCTCGACAGCGGGATACTTACTGTAAAAATCTGCAGGATACTTTAGGAGCCCGCTCGACAGCGGGATACTTACTGTAAAAATCTGCGGGATACTTTAGGAGCCCGCTCGACAGCGGGATACTTACTGTAAAAATCTGCAGGATACTTTAGGAGCCCGCTCGACAGCGGGATACTTACTGTAAAAATCTGCAGGATACTTACTGTAAAAATCTGCAGGATACTTTAGGAGCCCGCTCGACAGCGGGATACTTACTGTAAAAATCTGCAGGATACTTTAGGAGCCCGCTCGACAGCGGGATACTTACTGTAAAATCTGCGGGATACTTTAGGAGCCCGCTCGACAGCGGGATACTTACTGTAAAAATCTGCGGGATACTTACTGTAAAAATCTGCGGGATACTTACTGTAAAAATCTGCGGGATACTTTAGGAGCCCGCTCGACAGCGGGATACTTACTGTAAAAATCTGCGGGATACTTACTGTAAAAATCTGCAGGATACTTTAGGAGCCCGCTCGACAGCGGGATACTTACTGTAAAAATCTGCGGGATACTTACTGTAAAAATCTGCGGGATACTTTAGGAGCCCGCTCGACAGCGGGATACTTACTGTAAAAATCTGCAGGATACTTTAGGAGCCCGCTCGACAGCGGGATACTTACTGTAAAAATCTGCAGGATACTTACTGTAAAAATCTGCGGGATACTTACTGTAAAAATCTGCGGGATACTTACTGTAAAAATCTGCGGGATACTTTAGGAGCCCGCTCGACAGCGGGATACTTACTGTAAAAATCTGCGGGATACTTACTGTAAAAATCTGCAGGATACTTTAGGAGCCCGCTCGACAGCGGGATACTTACTGTAAAAATCTGCGGGATACTTACTGTAAAAATCTGCGGGATACTTTAGGAGCCCGCTCGACAGCGGGATACTTACTGTAAAAATCTGCGGGATACTTTAGGAGCCCGCTCGACAGCGGGATACTTACTGTAAAAATCTGCAGGATACTTTAGGAGCCCGCTCGACAGCGGGATACTTACTGTAAAAATCTGCAGGATACTTACTGTAAAAATCTGCGGGATACTTACTGTAAAAATCTGCAGGATACTTTAGGAGCCCGCTCGACAGCGGGATACTTACTGTAAAAATCTGCAGGATACTTACTGTAAAAATCTGCGGGATACTTACTGTAAAAATCTGCGGGATACTTTAGGAGCCCGCTCGACAGCGGGATACTTACTGTAAAAATCTGCGGGATACTTTAGGAGCCCGCTCGACAGCGGGATACTTACTGTAAAAATCTGCAGGATACTTTAGGAGCCCGCTCGACAGCGGGATACTTACTGTAAAAATCTGCAGGATACTTACTGTAAAAATCTGCAGGATACTTACTGTAAAAATCTGCAGGATACTTTAGGAGCCCGCTCGACAGCGGGATACTTACTGTAAAAATCTGCAGGATACTTTAGGAGCCCGATCGACAGCGGGATACTTACTGTAAAAATCTGCAGGATACTTTAGGAGCCCGATCGACAGCGGGATACTTACTGTAAAAATCTGCAGGATACTTTAGGAGCCCGATCGACAGCGGGATACTTACTGTAAAAATCTGCAGGATACTTTAGGAGCCCGCTCGACAGCGGGATACTTACTGTAAAAATCTGCAGGATACTTACTGTAAAAATCTGCGGGATACTTACTGTAAAAATCTGCGGGATACTTACTGTAAAAATCTGCGGGATACTTACTGTAAAAATCTGCGGGATACTTTAGGAGCCCGCTCGACAGCGGGATACTTACTGTAAAAATCTGCGGGATACTTTAGGAGCCCGCTCGACAGCGGGATACTTACTGTAAAAATCTGCAGGATACTTACTGTAAAAATCTGCGGGATACTTTAGGAGCCCGCTCGACAGCGGGATACTTACTGTAAAAATCTGCGGGATACTTACTGTAAAAATCTGCGGGATACTTTAGGAGCCCGCTCGACAGCGGGATACTTACTGTAAAAATCTGCGGGATACTTACTGTAAAAATCTGCGGGATACTTTAGGAGCCCGCTCGACAGCGGGATACTTACTGTAAAAATCTGCAGGATACTTTAGGAGCCCGCTCGACAGCGGGATACTTACTGTAAAAATCTGCGGGATACTTACTGTAAAAATCTGCGGGATACTTTAGGAGCCCGCTCGACAGCGGGATACTTACTGTAAAAATCTGCGGGATACTTACTGTAAAAATCTGCGGGATACTTACTGTAAAAATCTGCAGGATACTTTAGGAGCCCGCTCGACAGCGGATACTTATTGTAAAAATCTGCAGGATACTTACTGTAAAAATCTGCAGGATACTTTAGGAGCCCGCTCGACAGCGGGATACTTACTGTAAAAATCTGCGGGATACTTTAGGAGCCCGCTCGACAGCGGGATACTTACTGTAAAAATCTGCGGGATACTTTAGGAGCCCGCTCGACAGCGGGATACTTACTGTAAAAATCTGCGGGATACTTACTGTAAAAATCTGCGGGATACTTACTGTAAAAATCTGCAGGATACTTTAGGAGCCCGCTCGACAGCGGGATACTTACTGTAAAAATCTGCGGGATACTTACTGTAAAAATCTGCGGGATACTTACTGTAAAAATCTGCGGGATACTTTAGGAGCCCGCTCGACAGCGGGATACTTACTGTAAAAATCTGCGGGATACTTACTGTAAAAATCTGCGGGATACTTACTGTAAAAATCTGCGGGATACTTACTGTAAAAATCTGCGGGATACTTACTGTAAAAATCTGCGGGATACTTTAGGAGCCCGCTCGACAGCGGGATACTTACTGTAAAAATCTGCGGGATACTTACTGTAAAAATCTGCAGGATACTTACTGTAAAAATCTGCGGGATACTTACTGTAAAAATCTGCAGGATACTTACTGTAAAAATCTGCGGGATACTTACTGTAAAAATCTGCAGGATACTTACTGTAAAAATCTGCGGGATACTTACTGTAAAAATCTGCGGGATACTTTAGGAGCCCGCTCGACAGCGGGATACTTACTGTAAAAATCTGCGGGATACTTACTGTAAAAATCTGCGGGATACTTTAGGAGCCCGCTCGACAGCGGGATACTTACTGTAAAAATCTGCGGGATACTTACTGTAAAAATCTGCGGGATACTTACTGTAAAAATCTGCGGGATACTTTAGGAGCCCGCTCGACAGCGGGATACTTACTGTAAAAATCTGCGGGATACTTACTGTAAAAATCTGCGGGATACTTTAGGAGCCCGCTCGACAGCGGGATACTTACTGTAAAAATCTGCGGGATACTTACTGTAAAAATCTGCGGGATACTTTAGGAGCCCGCTCGACAGCGGGATACTTACTGTAAAAATCTGCGGGATACTTACTGTAAAAATCTGCGGGATACTTTAGGAGCCCGCTCGACAGCGGGATACTTACTGTAAAAATCTGCGGGATACTTACTGTAAAAATCTGCAGGATACTTTAGGAGCCCGCTCGACAGCGGGATACTTACTGTAAAAATCTGCGGGATACTTACTGTAAAAATCTGCGGGATACTTACTGTAAAAATCTGCAGGATACTTTAGGAGCCCGCTCGACAGCGGGATACTTACTGTAAAAATCTGCGGGATACTTACTGTAAAAATCTGCGGGATACTTACTGTAAAAATCTGCAGGATACTTTAGGAGCCCGCTCGACAGCGGGATACTTACTGTAAAAATCTGCGGGATACTTACTGTAAAAATCTGCGGGATACTTACTGTAAAAATCTGCAGGATACTTTAGGAGCCCGCTCGACAGCGGGATACTTACTGTAAAAATCTGCGGGATACTTACTGTAAAAATCTGCGGGATACTTACTGTAAAAATCTGCAGGATACTTTAGGAGCCCGCTCGACAGCGGGATACTTACTGTAAAAATCTGCGGGATACTTACTGTAAAAATCTGCAGGATACTTTAGGAGCCCGCTCGACAGCGGGATACTTACTGTAAAAATCTGCGGGATACTTACTGTAAAAATCTGCGGGATACTTACTGTAAAAATCTGCAGGATACTTTAGGAGCCCGCTCGACAGCGGGATACTTACTGTAAAAATCTGCGGGATACTTACTGTAAAAATCTGCGGGATACTTTAGGAGCCCGCTCGACAGCGGGATACTTACTGTAAAAATCTGCGGGATACTTACTGTAAAAATCTGCGGGATACTTTAGGAGCCCGCTCGACAGCGGGATACTTACTGTAAAAATCTGCAGGATACTTTAGGAGCCCGCTCGACAGCGGGATACTTACTGTAAAAATCTGCGGGATACTTACTGTAAAAATCTGCGGGATACTTTAGGAGCCCGCTCGACAGCGGGATACTTACTGTAAAAATCTGCGGGATACTTACTGTAAAAATCTGCGGGATACTTACTGTAAAAATCTGCAGGATACTTTAGGAGCCCGCTCGACAGCGGATACTTATTGTAAAAATCTGCAGGATACTTACTGTAAAAATCTGCAGGATACTTTAGGAGCCCGCTCGACAGCGGGATACTTACTGTAAAAATCTGCGGGATACTTTAGGAGCCCGCTCGACAGCGGGATACTTACTGTAAAAATCTGCGGGATACTTTAGGAGCCCGCTCGACAGCGGGATACTTACTGTAAAAATCTGCGGGATACTTACTGTAAAAATCTGCGGGATACTTACTGTAAAAATCTGCAGGATACTTTAGGAGCCCGCTCGACAGCGGGATACTTACTGTAAAAATCTGCGGGATACTTACTGTAAAAATCTGCGGGATACTTACTGTAAAAATCTGCGGGATACTTTAGGAGCCCGCTCGACAGCGGGATACTTACTGTAAAAATCTGCGGGATACTTTAGGAGCCCGCTCGACAGCGGGATACTTACTGTAAAAATCTGCAGGATACTTTAGGAGCCCGCTCGACAGCGGGATACTTACTGTAAAAATCTGCGGGATACTTACTGTAAAAATCTGCGGGATACTTACTGTAAAAATCTGCGGGATACTTACTGTAAAAATCTGCGGGATACTTACTGTAAAAATCTGCAGGATACTTACTGTAAAAATCTGCGGGATACTTTAGGAGCCCGCTCGACAGCGGGATACTTACTGTAAAAATCTGCGGGATACTTTAGGAGCCCGCTCGACAGCGGGATACTTACTGTAAAAATCTGCGGGATACTTACTGTAAAAATCTGCGGGATACTTTAGGAGCCCGCTCGACAGCGGGATACTTACTGTAAAAATCTGCGGGATACTTACTGTAAAAATCTGCAGGATACTTACTGTAAAAATCTGCGGGATACTTACTGTAAAAATCTGCAGGATACTTACTGTAAAAATCTGCGGGATACTTACTGTAAAAATCTGCAGGATACTTACTGTAAAAATCTGCGGGATACTTACTGTAAAAATCTGCGGGATACTTACTGTAAAAATCTGCGGGATACTTTAGGAGCCCGCTCGACAGCGGGATACTTACTGTAAAAATCTGCGGGATACTTACTGTAAAAATCTGCGGGATACTTTAGGAGCCCGCTCGACAGCGGGATACTTACTGTAAAAATCTGCGGGATACTTACTGTAAAAATCTGCAGGATACTTTAGGAGCCCGCTCGACAGCGGGATACTTACTGTAAAAATCTGCGGGATACTTACTGTAAAAATCTGCGGGATACTTACTGTAAAAATCTGCAGGATACTTTAGGAGCCCGCTCGACAGCGGGATACTTACTGTAAAAATCTGCGGGATACTTACTGTAAAAATCTGCAGGATACTTTAGGAGCCCGCTCGACAGCAGGTTACTTACTGTAAAAATCTGCAGGATACTTTAGGAGCCCGCTCGACAGCGGGATACTTACTGTAAAAATCTGCGGGATACTTACTGTAAAAATCCTCAGGATACTTTAGGAGCCCGCTCGACAGCGGGATACTTACTGTAAAAATCTGCAGGATACTTTAGGAGCCCGCTCGACAGCGGGATACTTACTGTAAAAATCTGCGGGATACTTTAGGAGCCCGCTCGACAGCGGGATACTTACTGTAAAAATCTGCGGGATACTTACTGTAAAAATCTGCAGGATACTTTAGGAGCCCGCTCGACAGCGGGATACTTACTGTAAAAATCTGCGGGATACTTTAGGAGCCCGCTCGACAGCGGGATACTTACTGTAAAAATCTGCAGGTTACTTTAGGAGCCCGCTCGACAGCGGGATACTTACTGTAAAAATCTGCGGGATACTTACTGTAAAAATCTGCGGGATACTTACTGTAAAAATCTGCAGGATACTTACTGTAAAAATCTGCAGGATACTTTAGAAGCCCGCTCGACAGCGGATACTTACTGTAAAAATCTGCAGGATACTTTAGGAGCCCGCTCGACAGCGGGATACTTACTGTAAAAATCTGCGGGATACTTTAGGAGCCCGCTCGACAGCGGGTTACTTATTGTAAAAATCTGCAGGATACTTTAGGAGCCCGCTCGACAGCGGATACTTATTGTAAAAATCTGCAGGATACTTACTGTAAAAATCTGCAGGATACTTACTGTAAAAATCTGCGGGATACTTACTGTAAAAATCTGCAGGATACTTTAGGAGCCCGCTCGACAGCGGATACTTATTGTAAAAATCTGCAGGATACTTACTGTAAAAATCTGCAGGATACTTTAGGAGCCCGCTCGACAGCGGGATACTTACTGTAAAAATCTGCGGGATACTTACTGTAAAAATCTGCGGGATACTTACTGTAAAAATCTGCGGGATACTTTAGGAGCCCGATCGACAGCGGGATACTTACTGTAAAAATCTGCGGGATACTTTAGGAGCCCGCTCGACAGCGGGATACTTACTGTAAAAATCTGCAGGATACTTACTGTAAAAATCTGCAGGATACTTTAGAAGCCCGCTCGACAGCGGATACTTACTGTAAAAATCTGCAGGATACTTTAGGAGCCCGCTCGACAGCGGGATACTTACTGTAAAAATCTGCGGGATACTTTAGGAGCCCGCTCGACAGCGGGATACTTACTGTAAAAATCTGCGGGATACTTACTGTAAAAATCTGCGGGATACTTACTGTAAAAATCTGCAGGATACTTACTGTAAAAATCTGCAGGATACTTACTGTAAAAATCTGCAGGATACTTTAGGAGCCCGCTCGACAGCGTTATACTTACTGTAAAAATCTGCAGGATACTTTAGGAGCCCGCTCGACAGCAGGATACTTACTGTAAAAATCTGCAGGATACTTACTGTAAAAATCTGCGGGATACTTACTGTAAAAATCTGCAGGATACTTTAGGAGCCCGCTCGACAGCGGATACTTATTGTAAAAATCTGCAGGATACTTACTGTAAAAATCTGCAGGATACTTTAGGAGCCCGCTCGACAGCGGGATACTTACTGTAAAAATCTGCGGGATACTTACTGTAAAAATCTGCAGGATACTTTAGGAGCCCGCTCGACAGCGGGATACTTACTGTAAAAATCTGCGGGATACTTACTGTAAAAATCTGCAGGATACTTTAGGAGCCCGCTCGACAGCGGGATACTTACTGTAAAAATCTGCAGGTTACTTTAGGAGCCCGCTCGACAGCGGGATACTTACTGTAAAAATCTGCAGGATACTTACTGTAAAAATCTGCGGGATACTTACTGTAAAAATCTGCAGGATACTTTAGGAGCCCGCTCGACAGCGGGTTACTTACTGTAAAAATCTGCAGGATACTTTAGGAGCCCGATCGACAGCGGGATACTTACTGTAAAAATCTGCAGGATACTTTAGGAGCCCGCTCGACAGCGGGTTACTTACTGTAAAAATCTGCAGGATACTTTAGGAGCCCGATCGACAGCGGGATACTTACTGTAAAAATCTGCAGGATACTTTAGGAGCCCGCTCGACAGCGGGATACTTACTGTAAAAATCTGCGGGATACTTTAGGAGCCCGCTCGACAGCGGGATACTTACTGTAAAAATCTGCAGGATACTTACTGTAAAAATCTGCAGGATACTTACTGTAAAAATCTGCGGGATACTTACTGTAAAAATCTGCAGGATACTTTAGGAGCCCGCTCGACAGCGGATACTTATTGTAAAAATCTGCAGGATACTTACTGTAAAAATCTGCGGGATACTTTAGGAGCCCGCTCGACAGCGGGATACTTACTGTAAAAATCTGCAGGATACTTACTGTAAAAATCTGCAGGATACTTTAGGAGCCCGCTCGACAGCGGGATACTTACTGTAAAAATCTGCAGGATACTTACTGTAAAAATCTGCAGGATACTTTAGGAGCCCGCTCGACAGCGGGATACTTACTGTAAAAATCTGCAGGATACTTACTGTAAAAATCTGCAGGATACTTACTGTAAAAATCTGCGGGATACTTACTGTAAAAATCTGCAGGATACTTTAGGAGCCCGCTCGACAGCGGGATACTTACTGTAAAAATCTGCAGGATACTTACTGTAAAAATCTGCAGGATACTTTAGGAGCCCGCTCGACAGCGGGATACTTACTGTAAAAATCTGCGGGATACTTACTGTAAAAATCTGCAGGATACTTTAGGAGCCCGCTCGACAGCGGGATACTTACTGTAAAAATCTGCAGGATACTTTAGGAGCCCGCTCGACAGCAGGTTACTTACTGTAAAAATCTGCAGGATACTTTAGGAGCCCGCTCGACAGCGGGATACTTACTGTAAAAATCTGCAGGTTACTTTAGGAGCCCGCTCGACAGCGGGATACTTACTGTAAAAATCTGCAGGATACTTTAGGAGCCCGCTCGACAGCGGGATACTTACTGTAAAAATCTGCAGGTTACTTTAGGAGCCCGCTCGACAGCGGGATACTTACTGTAAAAATCTGCAGGATACTTTAGGAGCCCGCTCGACAGCGGGATACTTACTGTAAAAATCTGCAGGTTACTTTAGGAGCCCGCTCGACAGCGGGATACTTACTGTAAAAATCTGCAGGATACTTTAGGAGCCCGCTCGACAGCGGGATACTTACTGTAAAAATCTGCAGGTTACTTTAGGAGCCCGCTCGACAGCGGGATACTTACTGTAAAAATCTGCGGGATACTTACTGTAAAAATCTGCGGGATACTTTAGGAGCCCGCTCGACAGCGGGATACTTACTGTAAAAATCTGCAGGATACTTTAGGAGCCCGCTCGACAGCGGGATACTTACTGTAAAAATCTGCAGGTTACTTTAGGAGCCCGCTCGACAGCGGGATACTTACTGTAAAAATCTGCAGGATACTTTAGGAGCCCGCTCGACAGCGGGATACTTACTGTAAAAATCTGCAGGATACTTTAGGAGCCCGCTCGACAGCAGGTTACTTACTGTAAAAATCTGCAGGATACTTACTGTAAAAATCTGCGGGATACTTACTGTAAAAATCTGCGGGATACTTTAGGAGCCCGCTCGACAGCGGGATACTTACTGTAAAAATCTGCGGGATACTTACTGTAAAAATCTGCAGGATACTTTAGGAGCCCGCTCGACAGCGGGATACTTACTGTAAAAATCTGCAGGATACTTTAGGAGCCCGCTCGACAGCGGGATACTTACTGTAAAAATCTGCAGGATACTTTAGAAGCCCGCTCGACAGCGGATACTTACTGTAAAAATCTGCAGGATACTTTAGGAGCCCGCTCGACAGCGGGATACTTACTGTAAAAATCTGCAGGATACTTTAGGAGCCCGCTCGACAGCGGGATACTTACTGTAAAAATCTGCAGGATACTTTAGGAGCCCGCTCGACAGCGGGATACTTACTGTAAAAATCTGCAGGATACTTTAGAAGCCCGCTCGTCAGCGGGATACTTACTGTAAAAATCTGCAGGATACTTTAGGAGCCCGCTCGACAGCGGGATACTTACTGTAAAAATCTGCGGGATACTTTAGGAGCCCGCTCGACAGCGGGATACTTACTGTAAAAATCTGCGGGATACTTACTGTAAAAATCTGCAGGATACTTTAGGAGCCCGCTCGACAGCGGGATACTTACTGTAAAAATCTGCAGGATACTTTAGAAGCCCGCTCGACAGCGGATACTTACTGTAAAAATCTGCAGGATACTTTAGGAGCCCGCTCGACAGCGGGATACTTACTGTAAAAATCTGCGGGATACTTACTGTAAAAATCTGCAGGATACTTTAGGAGCCCGCTCGACAGCGGGATACTTACTGTAAAAATCTGCAGGTTACTTTAGGAGCCCGCTCGACAGCGGGATACTTACTGTAAAAATCTGCAGGATACTTTAGGAGCCCGCTCGACAGCGGGATACTTACTGTAAAAATCTGCGGGATACTTACTGTAAAAATCTGCAGGATACTTTAGGAGCCCGCTCGACAGCGGATACTTACTGTAAAAATCTGCAGGATACTTTAGAAGCCCGCTCGACAGCGGATACTTACTGTAAAAATCTGCAGGATACTTTAGGAGCCCGCTCGACAGCGGGATACTTACTGTAAAAATCTGCAGGATACTTTAGGAGCCCGCTCGACAGCGGGATACTTACTGTAAAAATCTGCAGGATACTTTAGGAGCCCGCTCGACAGCGGGATACTTACTGTAAAAATCTGCAGGATACTTTAGGAGCCCGCTCGACAGCGGGATACTTACTGTAAAAATCTGCAGGATACTTACTGTAAAAATCTGCAGGATACTTTAGGAGCCCGCTCGACAGCGGATACTTACTGTAAAAATCTGCAGGATACTTTAGGAGCCCGCTCGACAGCGGGATACTTACTGTAAAAATCTGCAGGATACTTTAGGAGCCCGCTCGACAGCGGGATACTTACTGTAAAAATCTGCAGGATACTTACTGTAAAAATATGCAGGATACTTACTGTAAAAATCTGCAGGATACTTTAGGAGCCCGCTCGACAGCGGATACTTACTGTAAAAATCTGCAGGATACTTTAGGAGCCCGCTCGACAGCGGGATACTTACTGTAAAAATCTGCAGGATACTTTAGGAGCCCGCTCGACAGCGGGATACTTACTGTAAAAATCTGCAGGATACTTTAGGAGCCCGCTCGACAGCGGGATACTTACTGTAAAAATCTGCAGGATACTTTAGGAGCCCGCTCGACAGCGGGATACTTACTGTAAAAATCTGCAGGATACTTACTGTAAAAATCTGCAGCATACTTTAGGAGCCCGCTCGACAGCGGGATACTTACTGTAAAAATCTGCAGGATACTTTAGGAGCCCGCTCGACAGCGGGATACTTACTGTAAAAATCTGCAGGATACTTACTGTAAAAATATGCAGGATACTTACTGTAAAAATCTGCAGGATACTTTAGGAGCCCGCTCGACAGCGGGATACTTACTGTAAAAATCTGCAGGATACTTTAGGAGCCCGCTCGACAGCGGGATACTTACTGTAAAAATCTGCAGGATACTTTAGGAGCCCGCTCGACAGCGGGATACTTACTGTAAAAATCTGCAGGATACTTTAGGAGCCCGCTCGACAGCGGGATACTTACTGTAAAAATCTGCAGGATACTTTAGGAGCCCGCTCGACAGCGGGATACTTACTGTAAAAATCTGCAGGATACTTACTGTAAAAATCTGCAGGATACTTACTGTAAAAATCTGCAGGATACTTTAGGAGCCCGCTCGACAGCGGGATACTTACTGTAAAAATCTGCAGGATACTTTAGGAGCCCGCTCGACAGCGGGATACTTACTGTAAAAATCTGCAGGATACTTTAGGAGCCCGCTCGACAGCGGATACTTACTGTAAAAATCTGCAGGATACTTTAGGAGCCCGCTCGACAGCGGGATACTTACTGTAAAAATCTGCAGGATACTTTAGGAGCCCGCTCGACAGCGGATACTTACTGTAAAAATCTGCAGGATACTTTAGGAGCCCGCTCGACAGCGGGATACTTACTGTAAAAATCTGCAGGATACTTTAGGAGCCCGCTCGACAGCGGGATACTTACTGTAAAAATCTGCAGGATACTTTAGGAGCCCGCTCGACAGCGGATACTTACTGTAAAAATCTGCAGGATACTTACTGTAAAAATCTGCAGGATACTTTAGGAGCCCGCTCGACAGCGGGATACTTACTGTAAAAATCTGCAGGTTACTTTAGGAGCCCGCTCGACAGCGGATACTTACTGTAAAAATCTGCAGGATACTTTAGGAGCCCGCTCGACAGCGGGATACTTACTGTAAAAATCTGCAGGATACTTTAGGAGCCCGCTCGACAGCGGATACTTACTGTAAAAATCTGCAGGATACTTACTGTAAAAATCTGCAGGATACTTTAGGAGCCCGCTCGACAGCGGATACTTACTGTAAAAATCTGCAGGATACTTTAGGAGCCCGCTCGACAGCGGATACTTACTGTAAAAATCTGCAGGATACTTACTGTAAAAATCTGCAGGATACTTTAGGAGCCCGCTCGACAGCGGGATACTTACTGTAAAAATCTGCAGGATACTTTAGGAGCCCGCTCGACAGCGGGATACTTACTGTAAAAATCTGCAGGATACTTTAGGACCCCGCTCGACAGCGGGATACTTACTGTAAAAATCTGCAGGATACTTACTGTAAAAATCTGCAGGATACTTACTGTAAAAATCTGCAGGATACTTACTGTAAAAATCTGCAGGATACTTTAGGAGCCCGCTCGACAGCGGGATACTTACTGTAAAAATCTGCAGGATACTTACTGTAAAAATCTGCAGGATACTTACTGTAAAAATCTGCAGGATACTTTAGGAGCCCGCTCGACAGCGGGATACTTACTGTAAAAATCTGCAGGATACTTACTGTAAAAATCTGCAGGATACTTACTGTAAAAATCTGCAGGATACTTACTGTAAAAATCTGCAGGATACTTACTGTAAAAATCTGCAGGATACTTACTGTAAAAATCTGCAGGATACTTTAGGAGCCCGCTCGACAGCGGATACTTACTGTAAAAATCTGCAGGATACTTTAGGAGCCCGCTCGACAGCGGGATACTTACTGTAAAAATCTGCAGGATACTTTAGGAGCCCGCTCGACAGCGGGATACTTACTGTAAAAATCTGCAGGATACTTACTGTAAAAATCTGCAGGATACTTACTGTAAAAATCTGCAGGATACTTACTGTAAAAATCTGCAGGATACTTTAGGAGCCCGCTCGACAGCGGGATACTTACTGTAAAAATCTGCAGGATACTTTAGGAGCCCGCTCGACAGCGGGATACTTACTGTAAAAATCTGCAGGATACTTACTGTAAAAATCTGCAGGATACTTACTGTAAAAATCTGCAGGATACTTACTGTAAAAATCTGCAGGATACTTTAGGAGCCCGCTCGACAGCGGGATACTTACTGTAAAAATCTGCAGGATACTTTAGGAGCCCGCTCGACAGCGGGATACTTACTGTAAAAATCTGCAGGATACTTTAGGAGCCCGCTCGACAGCGGATACTTACTGTAAAAATCTGCAGGATACTTACTGTAAAAATCTGCAGGATACTTTAGGAGCCCGCTCGACAGCGGGATACTTACTGTAAAAATCTGCAGGATACTTTAGGAGCCCGCTCGACAGCGGATACTTACTGTAAAAATCTGCAGGATACTTTAGGAGCCCGCTCGACAGCGGATACTTACTGTAAAAATCTGCAGGATACTTTAGGAGCCCGCTCGACAGCGGGATACTTACTGTAAAAATCTGCAGGATACTTTAGGAGCCCGCTCGACAGCGGGATACTTACTGTAAAAATCTGCAGGATACTTACTGTAAAAATCTGCAGGATACTTACTGTAAAAATCTGCAGGATACTTACTGTAAAAATCTGCAGGATACTTTAGGAGCCCGCTCGACAGCGGATACTTACTGTAAAAATCTGCAGGATACTTTAGGAGCCCGCTCGACAGCGGATACTTACTGTAAAAATCTGCAGGATACTTTAGGAGCCCGCTCGACAGCGGGATACTTACTGTAAAAATCTGCAGGATACTTTAGGAGCCCGCTCGACAGCGGGATACTTACTGTAAAAATCTGCGGGATACTTACTGTAAAAATCTGCAGGATACTTACTGTAAAAATCTGCAGGATACTTACTGTAAAAATCTGCAGGATACTTACTGTAAAAATCTGCAGGATACTTACTGTAAAAATCTGCAGGATACTTACTGTAAAAATCTGCAGGATACTTACTGTAAAAATCTGCAGGATACTTACTGTAAAAATCTGCAGGATACTTACTGTAAAAATCTGCAGGATACTTACTGTAAAAATCTGCAGGATACTTACTGTAAAAATCTGCAGGATACTTTAGGAGCCCGCTCGACAGCGGGATACTTACTGTAAAAATCTGCAGGATACTTTAGGAGCCCGCTCGACAGCGGGATACTTACTGTAAAAATCTGCAGGATACTTTAGGAGCCCGCTCGACAGCGGGATACTTACTGTAAAAATCTGCAGGATACTTTAGGAGCCCGCTCGACAGCGGGATACTTACTGTAAAAATCTGCAGGATACTTTAGGAGCCCGCTCGACAGCGGGATACTTACTGTAAAAATCTGCAGGATACTTTAGGAGCCCGCTCGACAGCGGGATACTTACTGTAAAAATCTGCAGGATACTTTAGGAGCCCGCTCGACAGCGGGATACTTACTGTAAAAATCTGCAGGATACTTTAGGAGCCCGCTCGACAGCGGGATACTTACTGTAAAAATCTGCAGGATACTTTAGGAGCCCGCTCGACAGCGGGATACTTACTGTAAAAATCTGCAGGATACTTTAGGAGCCCGCTCGACAGCGGGATACTTACTGTAAAAATCTGCAGGATACTTTAGGAGCCCGCTCGACAGCGGGATACTTACTGTAAAAATCTGCAGGATACTTTAGGAGCCCGCTCGACAGCGGGATACTTACTGTAAAAATCTGCAGGATACTTTAGGAGCCCGCTCGACAGCGGGATACTTACTGTAAAAATCTGCAGGATACTTTAGGAGCCCGCTCGACAGCGGGATACTTACTGTAAAAATCTGCAGGATACTTTAGGAGCCCGCTCGACAGCGGGATACTTACTGTAAAAATCTGCAGGATACTTTAGGAGCCCGCTCGACAGCGGGATACTTACTGTAAAAATCTGCAGGATACTTTAGGAGCCCTCTCGACAGCGGGATACTTACTGTAAAAATCTGCAGGATACTTACTGTAAAAATCTGCAGGATACTTACTGTAAAAATCTGCAGGATACTTACTGTAAAAATCTGCAGGATACTTACTGTAAAAATCTGCAGGATACTTACTGTAAAAATCTGCAGGATACTTTAGGACCCCGCTCGACAGCGGGATACTTACTGTAAAAATCTGCAGGATACTTACTGTAAAAATCTGCAGGATACTTACTGTAAAAATCTGCAGGATACTTTAGGACCCCGCTCGACAGCGGGATACTTACTGTAAAAATCTGCAGGATACTTACTGTAAAAATCTGCAGGATACTTACTGTAAAAATCTGCAGGATACTTACTGTAAAAATCTGCAGGATACTTTAGGACCCCGCTCGACAGCGGGATACTTACTGTAAAAATCTGCAGGATACTTACTGTAAAAATCTGCAGGATACTTACTGTAAAAATCTGCAGGATACTTTAGGACCCCGCTCGACAGCGGGATACTTACTGTAAAAATCTGCGGGATACTTACTGTAAAAATCTGCAGGTTACTTACTGTAAAAATCTGCAGGATACTTACTGTAAAAATCTGCAGGATACTTTAGGAGCCCGCTCGACAGCGGGATACTTACTGTAAAAATCTGCAGGATACTTTAGAAGCCCGCTCGACAGCGGAT
The DNA here is from genome assembly GCA_032718475.1 of Nemertoderma westbladi. Classification (NCBI taxonomy): domain Eukaryota; kingdom Metazoa; phylum Xenacoelomorpha; order Nemertodermatida; family Nemertodermatidae; genus Nemertoderma; species Nemertoderma westbladi. The sequence continues at coordinate 14,336 of JAUCBJ010006887.1, read as the reverse complement.
ACTTACTGTAAAAATCTGCAGGATACTTTAGAAGCCCGCTCGACAGCGGGATACTTACTGTAAAAATCTGCAGGATACTTTAGAAGCCCGCTCGACAGCGGGATACTTACTGTAAAAATCTGCAGGATACTTTAGGAGCCCGCTCGACAGCGGGATACTTACTGTAAAAATCTGCAGGATACTTACTGTAAAAATCTGCAGGATACTTTAGGAGCCCGCTCGACAGCGGGATACTTACTGTAAAAATCTGCAGGATACTTTAGGAGCCCGCTCGACAGCGGGATACTTACTGTAAAAATCTGCAGGATACTTTAGGAGCCCGCTCGACAGCGGGATACTTACTGTAAAAATCTGCAGGATACTTTAGGAGCCCGCTCGACAGCGGGATACTTACTGTAAAAATCTGCAGGATACTTTAGGAGCCCGCTCGACAGCGGGATACTTACTGTAAAAATCTGCAGGATACTTTAGGAGCCCGCTCGACAGCGGATACTTACTGTAAAAATCTGCAGGATACTTTAGGAGCCCGCTCGACAGCGGGATACTTACTGTAAAAATCTGCAGGATACTTTAGGAGCCCGCTCGACAGCGGATACTTACTGTAAAAATCTGCAGGATACTTTAGGAGCCCGCTCGACAGCGGATACTTACTGTAAAAATCTGCAGGATACTTTAGGAGCCCGCTCGACAGCGGGATACTTACTGTAAAAATCTGCAGGATACTTTAGGAGCCCGCTCGACAGCGGGATACTTACTGTAAAAATCTGCAGGATACTTTAGGAGCCCGCTCGACAGCGGGATACTTACTGTAAAAATCTGCAGGATACTTTAGGAGCCCGCTCGACAGCGGGATACTTACTGTAAAAATCTGCAGGATACTTACTGTAAAAATCTGCAGGATACTTTAGGAGCCCGCTCGACAGCGGATACTTACTGTAAAAATCTGCAGGATACTTTAGGAGCCCGCTCGACAGCGGGATACTTACTGTAAAAATCTGCAGGATACTTACTGTAAAAATCTGCAGGATACTTTAGGAGCCCGCTCGACAGCGGATACTTACTGTAAAAATCTGCAGGATACTTTAGGAGCCCGCTCGACAGCGGGATACTTACTGTAAAAATCTGCAGGATACTTTAGGAGCCCGCTCGACAGCGGGATACTTACTGTAAAAATCTGCAGGATACTTTAGGAGCCCGCTCGACAGCGGGATACTTACTGTAAAAATCTGCAGGATACTTTAGGAGCCCGCTCGACAGCGGGATACTTACTGTAAAAATCTGCAGGATACTTACTGTAAAAATCTGCAGGATACTTACTGTAAAAATCTGCAGGATACTTTAGGAGCCCGCTCGACAGCGGATACTTACTGTAAAAATCTGCAGGATACTTTAGGAGCCCGCTCGACAGCGGATACTTACTGTAAAAATCTGCAGGATACTTACTGTAAAAATCTGCAGGATACTTTAGGAGCCCGCTCGACAGCGGGATACTTACTGTAAAAATCTGCAGGATACTTTAGGAGCCCGCTCGACAGCGGGATACTTACTGTAAAAATCTGCAGGATACTTACTGTAAAAATCTGCAGGATACTTTAGGAGCCCGCTCGACAGCGGGATACTTACTGTAAAAATCTGCAGGATACTTTAGGAGCCCGCTCGACAGCGGGATACTTACTGTAAAAATCTGCAGGATACTTACTGTAAAAATCTGCAGGTTACTTTAGGAGCCCGCTCGACAGCGGGATACTTACTGTAAAAATCTGCAGGATACTTACTGTAAAAATCTGCAGGATACTTTAGGAGCCCGCTCGACAGCGGGATACTTACTGTAAAAATCTGCAGGATACTTTAGGACCCCGCTCGACAGCGGGATACTTACTGTAAAAATCTGCAGGATACTTACTGTAAAAATCTGCAGGATACTTACTGTAAAAATCTGCAGGATACTTACTGTAAAAATCTGCAGGATACTTTAGGACCCCGCTCGACAGCGGGATACTTACTGTAAAAATCTGCAGGATACTTACTGTAAAAATCTGCAGGATACTTACTGTAAAAATCTGCAGGATACTTACTGTAAAAATCTGCAGGATACTTACTGTAAAAATCTGCAGGATACTTACTGTAAAAATCTGCAGGATACTTACTGTAAAAATCTGCAGGATACTTTAGGAGCCCGCTCGACAGCGGATACTTACTGTAAAAATCTGCAGGATACTTTAGGAGCCCGCTCGACAGCGGGATACTTACTGTAAAAATCCGCAGGATACTTTAGGACCCCGCTCGACAGCGGGATACTTACTGTAAAAATCTGCAGGATACTTACTGTAAAAATCTGCAGGATACTTACTGTAAAAATCTGCAGGATACTTACTGTAAAAATCTGCAGGATACTTTAGGAGCCCGCTCGACAGCGGGATACTTACTGTAAAAATCTGCAGGATACTTTAGGAGCCCGCTCGACAGCGGGATACTTACTGTAAAAATCTGCAGGATACTTACTGTAAAAATCTGCAGGATACTTACTGTAAAAATCTGCAGGATACTTACTGTAAAAATCTGCAGGATACTTTAGGAGCCCGCTCGACAGCGGATACTTACTGTAAAAATCTGCAGGATACTTACTGTAAAAATCTGCAGGATACTTACTGTAAAAATCTGCAGGATACTTACTGTAAAAATCTGCAGGATACTTTAGGAGCCCGCTCGACAGCGGATACTTACTGTAAAAATCTGCAGGATACTTACTGTAAAAATCTGCAGGATACTTTAGGAGCCCGCTCGACAGCGGGATACTTACTGTAAAAATCTGCAGGATACTTTAGGAGCCCGCTCGACAGCGGGATACTTACTGTAAAAATCCGCAGGATACTTTAGGACCCCGCTCGACAGCGGGATACTTACTGTAAAAATCTGCAGGATACTTACTGTAAAAATCTGCAGGATACTTACTGTAAAAATCTGCAGGATACTTACTGTAAAAATCTGCAGGATACTTACTGTAAAAATCTGCAGGATACTTACTGTAAAAATCTGCAGGATACTTTAGGAGCCCGCTCGACAGCGGATACTTACTGTAAAAATCTGCAGGATACTTTAGGAGCCCGCTCGACAGCGGGATACTTACTGTAAAAATCCGCAGGATACTTTAGGACCCCGCTCGACAGCGGGATACTTACTGTAAAAATCTGCAGGATACTTACTGTAAAAATCTGCAGGATACTTACTGTAAAAATCTGCAGGATACTTACTGTAAAAATCTGCAGGATACTTACTGTAAAAATCTGCAGGATACTTTAGGAGCCCGCTCGACAGCGGGATACTTACTGTAAAAATCTGCAGGATACTTTAGGAGCCCGCTCGACAGCGGGATACTTACTGTAAAAATCTGCAGGATACTTACTGTAAAAATCTGCAGGATACTTACTGTAAAAATCTGCAGGATACTTACTGTAAAAATCTGCAGGATACTTTAGGAGCCCGCTCGACAGCGGATACTTACTGTAAAAATCTGCAGGATACTTACTGTAAAAATCTGCAGGATACTTACTGTAAAAATCTGCAGGATACTTACTGTAAAAATCTGCAGGATACTTACTGTAAAAATCTGCAGGATACTTTAGGAGCCCGCTCGACAGCGGATACTTACTGTAAAAATCTGCAGGATACTTTAGGAGCCCGCTCGACAGCGGGATACTTACTGTAAAAATCCGCAGGATACTTTAGGACCCCGCTCGACAGCGGGATACTTACTGTAAAAATCTGCAGGATACTTACTGTAAAAATCTGCAGGATACTTACTGTAAAAATCTGCAGGATACTTACTGTAAAAATCTGCAGGATACTTACTGTAAAAATCTGCAGGATACTTACTGTAAAAATCTGCAGGATACTTTAGGAGCCCGCTCGACAGCGGATACTTACTGTAAAAATCTGCAGGATACTTTAGGAGCCCGCTCGACAGCGGGATACTTACTGTAAAAATCCGCAGGATACTTTAGGACCCCGCTCGACAGCGGGATACTTACTGTAAAAATCTGCAGGATACTTACTGTAAAAATCTGCAGGATACTTACTGTAAAAATCTGCAGGATACTTACTGTAAAAATCTGCAGGATACTTACTGTAAAAATCTGCAGGATACTTTAGGAGCCCGCTCGACAGCGGGATACTTACTGTAAAAATCTGCAGGATACTTTAGGAGCCCGCTCGACAGCGGGATACTTACTGTAAAAATCTGCAGGATACTTACTGTAAAAATCTGCAGGATACTTACTGTAAAAATCTGCAGGATACTTACTGTAAAAATCTGCAGGATACTTTAGGAGCCCGCTCGACAGCGGATACTTACTGTAAAAATCTGCAGGATACTTACTGTAAAAATCTGCAGGATACTTACTGTAAAAATCTGCAGGATACTTACTGTAAAAATCTGCAGGATACTTTAGGAGCCCGCTCGACAGCGGATACTTACTGTAAAAATCTGCAGGATACTTTAGGAGCCCGCTCGACAGCGGGATACTTACTGTAAAAATCTGCAGGATACTTTAGGAGCCCGCTCGACAGCGGGATACTTACTGTAAAAATCTGCAGGATACTTACTGTAAAAATCTGCAGGATACTTACTGTAAAAATCTGCAGGATACTTACTGTAAAAATCTGCAGGATACTTACTGTAAAAATCTGCAGGATACTTTAGGAGCCCGCTCGACAGCGGGATACTTACTGTAAAAATCTGCAGGATACTTTAGGAGCCCGCTCGACAGCGGGATACTTACTGTAAAAATCTGCAGGATACTTACTGTAAAAATCTGCAGGATACTTACTGTAAAAATCTGCAGGATACTTACTGTAAAAATCTGCAGGATACTTTAGGAGCCCGCTCGACAGCGGATACTTACTGTAAAAATCTGCAGGATACTTACTGTAAAAATCTGCAGGATACTTACTGTAAAAATCTGCAGGATACTTACTGTAAAAATCTGCAGGATACTTTAGGAGCCCGCTCGACAGCGGATACTTACTGTAAAAATCTGCAGGATACTTACTGTAAAAATCTGCAGGATACTTTAGGAGCCCGCTCGACAGCGGGATACTTACTGTAAAAATCTGCAGGATACTTTAGGAGCCCGCTCGACAGCGGGATACTTACTGTAAAAATCTGCAGGATACTTACTGTAAAAATCTGCAGGATACTTACTGTAAAAATCTGCAGGATACTTTAGGAGCCCGCTCGACAGCGGATACTTACTGTAAAAATCTGCAGGATACTTACTGTAAAAATCTGCAGGATACTTACTGTAAAAATCTGCAGGATACTTTAGGAGCCCGCTCGACAGCGGGATACTTACTGTAAAAATCTGCAGGATACTTTAGGAGCCCGCTCGACAGCGGGATACTTACTGTAAAAATCTGCAGGATACTTACTGTAAAAATCTGCAGGATACTTACTGTAAAAATCTGCAGGATACTTACTGTAAAAATCTGCAGGATACTTACTGTAAAAATCTGCAGGATACTTTAGGAGCCCGCTCGACAGCGGGATACTTACTGTAAAAATCTGCAGGATACTTTAGGAGCCCGCTCGACAGCGGGATACTTACTGTAAAAATCTGCAGGATACTTACTGTAAAAATCTGCAGGATACTTACTGTAAAAATCTGCAGGATACTTACTGTAAAAATCTGCAGGATACTTTAGGAGCCCGCTCGACAGCGGATACTTACTGTAAAAATCTGCAGGATACTTACTGTAAAAATCTGCAGGATACTTACTGTAAAAATCTGCAGGATACTTACTGTAAAAATCTGCAGGATACTTTAGGAGCCCGCTCGACAGCGGATACTTACTGTAAAAATCTGCAGGATACTTACTGTAAAAATCTGCAGGATACTTTAGGAGCCCGCTCGACAGCGGGATACTTACTGTAAAAATCTGCAGGATACTTTAGGAGCCCGCTCGACAGCGGGATACTTACTGTAAAAATCTGCAGGATACTTACTGTAAAAATCTGCAGGATACTTACTGTAAAAATCTGCAGGATACTTTAGGAGCCCGCTCGACAGCGGATACTTACTGTAAAAATCTGCAGGATACTTACTGTAAAAATCTGCAGGATACTTACTGTAAAAATCTGCAGGATACTTTAGGAGCCCGCTCGACAGCGGGATACTTACTGTAAAAATCTGCAGGATACTTTAGGAGCCCGCTCGACAGCGGGATACTTACTGTAAAAATCTGCAGGATACTTTAGGAGCCCGCTCGACAGCGGGATACTTACTGTAAAAATCTGCAGGATACTTTAGGAGCCCGCTCGACAGCGGGATACTTACTGTAAAAATCTGCAGGATACTTACTGTAAAAATCTGCAGGATACTTACTGTAAAAATCTGCAGGATACTTACTGTAAAAATCTGCAGGATACTTTAGGAGCCCGCTCGACAGCGGGATACTTACTGTAAAAATCTGCAGGATACTTTAGGAGCCCGCTCGACAGCGGGATACTTACTGTAAAAATCTGCAGGATACTTTAGGAGCCCGCTCGACAGCGGGATACTTACTGTAAAAATCTGCAGGATACTTTAGGAGCCCGCTCGACAGCGGGATACTTACTGTAAAAATCTGCAGGATACTTTAGGAGCCCGCTCGACAGCGGGATACTTACTGTAAAAATCTGCAGGATACTTTAGGAGCCCGCTCGACAGCGGGATACTTACTGTAAAAATCTGCAGGTTACTTTAGGAGCCCGCTCGACAGCGGGATACTTACTGTAAAAATCTGCAGGATACTTACTGTAAAAATCTGCAGGATACTTACTGTAAAAATCTGCAGGATACTTACTGTAAAAATCTGCAGGATACTTACTGTAAAAATCTGCAGGATACTTTAGGAGCCCGCTCGACAGCGGGATACTTACTGTAAAAATCTGCAGGATACTTTAGGAGCCCGCTCGACAGCGGGATACTTACTGTAAAAATCTGCAGGATACTTTAGGAGCCCGCACGACAGCGGGATACTTACTGTAAAAATCTGCAGGATACTTTAGGAGCCCGCTCGACAGCGGGATACTTACTGTAAAAATCTGCAGGATACTTTAGGAGCCCGCTCGACAGCGGGATACTTACTGTAAAAATCCGCAGGATACTTTAGGACCCCGCTCGACAGCGGGATACTTACTGTAAAAATCTGCAGGATACTTTAGGAGCCCGCTCGACAGCGGGATACTTACTGTAAAAATCTGCAGGATACTTTAGGAGCCCGCTCGACAGCGGGATACTTACTGTAAAAATCTGCAGGATACTTTAGGAGCCCGCTCGACAGCGGATACTTACTGTAAAAATCTGCAGGATACTTTAGGAGCCCGCTCGACAGCGGGATACTTACTGTAAAAATCCGCAGGATACTTTAGGACCCCGCTCGACAGCGGGATACTTACTGTAAAAATCTGCAGGATACTTACTGTAAAAATCTGCAGGATACTTACTGTAAAAATCTGCAGGATACTTACTGTAAAAATCTGCAGGATACTTTAGGAGCCCGCTCGACAGCGGGATACTTACTGTAAAAATCTGCAGGATACTTACTGTAAAAATCTGCAGGATACTTTAGGAGCCCGCTCGACAGCGGGATACTTACTGTAAAAATCTGCAGGTTACTTTAGGAGCCCGCTCGACAGCGGGATACTTACTGTAAAAATCTGCAGGATACTTACTGTAAAAATCTGCAGGATACTTTAGGAGCCCGCTCGACAGCGGGATACTTACTGTAAAAATCTGCAGGTTACTTTAGGAGCCCGCTCGACAGCGGGATACTTACTGTAAAAATCTGCAGGATACTTTAGGACCCCGCTCGACAGCGGGATACTTACTGTAAAAATCTGCAGGATACTTACTGTAAAAATCTGCAGGATACTTACTGTAAAAATCTGCAGGATACTTACTGTAAAAATCTGCAGGATACTTACTGTAAAAATCTGCAGGATACTTTAGGAGCCCGCTCGACAGCGGGATACTTACTGTAAAAATCTGCAGGATACTTTAGGACCCCGCTCGACAGCGGGATACTTACTGTAAAAATCTGCAGGATACTTACTGTAAAAATCTGCAGGTTACTTTAGGAGCCCGCTCGACAGCGGGATACTTACTGTAAAAATCTGCAGGATACTTACTGTAAAAATCTGCAGGATACTTACTGTAAAAATCTGCAGGATACTTTAGGACCCCGCTCGACAGCGGGATACTTACTGTAAAAATCTGCAGGATACTTACTGTAAAAATCTGCAGGATACTTACTGTAAAAATCTGCAGGATACTTACTGTAAAAATCTGCAGGATACTTACTGTAAAAATCTGCAGGATACTTTAGGAGCCCGCTCGACAGCGGATACTTACTGTAAAAATCTGCAGGATACTTTAGGAGCCCGCTCGACAGCGGGATACTTACTGTAAAAATCCGCAGGATACTTTAGGACCCCGCTCGACAGCGGGATACTTACTGTAAAAATCTGCAGGATACTTTAGGAGCCCGCTCGACAGCGGGATACTTACTGTAAAAATCTGCAGGATACTTACTGTAAAAATCTGCAGGATACTTACTGTAAAAATCTGCAGGATACTTTAGGAGCCCGCTCGACAGCGGATACTTACTGTAAAAATCTGCAGGATACTTTAGGAGCCCGATCGACAGCGGGTTACTTACTGTAAAAATCTGCAGGATACTTACTGTAAAAATCTGCAGGATACTTTAGGAGCCCGCTCGACAGCGGATACTTACTGTAAAAATCTGCAGGATACTTTAGGAGCCCGCTCGACAGCAGGATACTTACTGTAAAAATCTGCAGGATACTTTAGGAGCCCGCTCGACAGCGGGATACTTACTGTAAAAATCTGCAGGATACTTACTGTAAAAATCTGCAGGATACTTTAGGAGCCCGCTCGACAGCGGGATACTTACTGTAAAAATCTGCAGGATACTTACTGTAAAAATCTGCAGGATACTTTAGGAGCCCGCTCGACAGCGGGATACTTACTGTAAAAATCTGCAGGTTACTTTAGGAGCCCGCTCGACAGCGGATACTTACTGTAAAAATCTGCAGGATACTTACTGTAAAAATCTGCAGGATACTTACTGTAAAAATCTGCAGGATACTATAGGAGCCCGCTCGACAGCGGGATACTTACTGTAAAAATCTGCAGGTTACTTTAGGAGCCCGCTCGACAGCGGATACTTACTGTAAAAATCTGCAGGTTACTTTAGGAGCCCGCTCGACAGCGGGATACTTACTGTAAAAATCTGCAGGTTACTTTAGGAGCCCGCTCGACAGCGGGATACTTACTGTAAAAATCTGCAGGTTACTTTAGGAGCCCGCTCGACAGCGGGATACTTACTGTAAAAATCTGCAGGATACTTACTGTAAAAATCTGCAGGATACTTTAGGAGCCCGCTCAACAGCGGGATACTTACTGTAAAAATCTGCAGGATACTTACTGTAAAAATCTGCAGGATACTTTAGGAGCCCGCTCGACAGCGGGATACTTACTGTAAAAATCTGCAGGTTACTTTAGGAGCCCGCTCGACAGCGGATACTTACTGTAAAAATCTGCAGGATACTTTAGGAGCCCGCTCGACAGCGGGTTACTTACTGTAAAAATCTGCAGGATACTTTAGGAGCCCGCTCGACAGCGGGATACTTACTGTAAAAATCTGCAGGATACTTTAGGAGCCCGCTCGACAGCGGGATACTTACTGTAAAAATCTGCAGGTTACTTTAGGAGCCCGCTCGACAGCAGGTTACTTACTGTAAAAATCTGCAGGATACTTTAGGAGCCCGCTCGACAGCGGGATACTTACTGTAAAAATCTGCAGGATACTTTAGGAGCCCGCTCGACAGCGGGATACTTACTGTAAAAATCTGCAGGTTACTTTAGGAGCCCGCTCGACAGCGGGATACTTACTGTAAAAATCTGCAGGATACTTTAGGAGCCCGCTCGACAGCAGGTTACTTACTGTAAAAATCTGCAGGATACTTACTGTAAAAATCTGCAGGATACTTACTGTAAAAATCTGCAGGATACTTTAGGAGCCCGCTCGACAGCAGGTTACTTACTGTAAAAATCTGCAGGATACTTTAGGAGCCCGCTCGACAGCAGGTTACTTACTGTAAAAATCTGCAGGATACTTTAGGAGCCCGCTCGACAGCAGGTTACTTACTGTAAAAATCTGCAGGATACTTTAGGAGCCCGCTCGACAGCAGGTTACTTACTGTAAAAATCTGCAGGATACTTTAGGAGCCCGCTCGACAGCAGGTTACTTACTGTAAAAATCTGCAGGATACTTTAGGAGCCCGCTCGACAGCGGGATACTTACTGTAAAAATCTGCAGGATACTTTAGGAGCCCGCTCGACAGCAGGTTACTTACTGTAAAAATCTGCAGGATACTTTAGGAGCCCGCTCGACAGCGGGATACTTACTGTAAAAATCTGCAGGATACTTTAGGAGCCCGCTCGACAGCAGGTTACTTACTGTAAAAATCTGCAGGATACTTTAGGAGCCCGCTCGACAGCGGGATACTTACTGTAAAAATCTGCAGGATACTTTAGGAGCCCGCTCGACAGCGGGATACTTACTGTAAAAATCTGCAGGATACTTTAGGACCCCGCTCGACAGCGGATACTTACTGTAAAAATCTGCAGGATACTTTAGGAGCCCGCTCGACAGCGGGATACTTACTGTAAAAATCTGCAGGATACTTTAGGAGCCCGCTCGACAGCGGGATACTTACTGTAAAAATCTGCAGGATACTTTAGGACCCCGCTCGACAGCGGATACTTACTGTAAAAATCTGCAGGATACTTTAGGAGCCCGCTCGACAGCGGGATACTTACTGTAAAAATCTGCAGGATACTTTAGGAGCCCGCTCGACAGCGAGATACTTACTGTAAAAATCTGCAGGATACTTACTGTAAAAATCTGCAGGATACTTTAGGACCCCGCTCGACAGCGGGATACTTACTGTAAAAATCTGCAGGATACTTTAGGACCCCGCTCGACAGCGGGATACTTACTGTAAAAATCTGCAGGATACTTACTGTAAAAATCTGCAGGATACTTACTGTAAAAATCTGCAGGTTACTTTAGGAGCCCGCTCGACAGCGGGATACTTACTGTAAAAATCTGCAGGATACTTACTGTAAAAATCTGCAGGATACTTTAGGACCCCGCTCGACAGCGGGATACTTACTGTAAAAATCTGCAGGATACTTTAGGACCCCGCTCGACAGCGGGATACTTACTGTAAAAATCTGCAGGATACTTACTGTAAAAATCTGCAGGATACTTTAGGACCCCGCTCGACAGCGGGATACTTACTGTAAAAATCTGCAGGATACTTTAGGACCCCGCTCGACAGCGGGATACTTACTGTAAAAATCTGCAGGTTACTTTAGGAGCCCGCTCGACAGCGGATACTTACTGTAAAAATCTGCAGGATACTTTAGGACCCCGCTCGACAGCGGGATACTTACTGTAAAAATCTGCGGGATACTTACTGTAAAAATCTGCGGGATACTTACTGTAAAAATCTGCGGGATACTTACTGTAAAAATCTGCGGGATACTTACTGTAAAAATCTGCAGGATACTTTAGGAGCCCGCTCGACAGCGGGATACTTACTGTAAAAATCTGCAGGATACTTTAGGACCCCGCTCGACAGCGGGATACTTACTGTAAAAATCTGCAGGTTACTTTAGGAGCCCGCTCGACAGCGGGATACTTACTGTAAAAATCTGCAGGATACTTTAGGAGCCCGCTCGACAGCGGGATACTTACTGTAAAAATCTGCAGGTTACTTTAGGAGCCCGCTCGACAGCGGATACTTACTGTAAAAATCTGCAGGATACTTTAGGAGCCCGCTCGACAGCGGGATACTTACTGTAAAAATCTGCGGGATACTTACTGTAAAAATCTGCGGGATACTTTAGGAGCCCGCTCGACAGCGGGATACTTACTGTAAAAATCTGCAGGATACTTTAGGAGCCCGCTCGACAGCGGGATACTTACTGTAAAAATCTGCAGGATACTTTAGGAGCCCGCTCGACAGCGGGATACTTACTGTAAAAATCTGCAGGATACTTTAGGACCCCGCTCGACAGCGGGATACTTACTGTAAAAATCTGCAGGTTACTTTAGGAGCCCGCTCGACAGCGGATACTTACTGTAAAAATCTGCAGGATACTTTAGGAGCCCGCTCGACAGCGGGATACTTACTGTAAAAATCTGCAGGATACTTTAGGACCCCGCTCGACAGCGGGATACTTACTGTAAAAATCTGCAGGATACTTTAGGACCCCGCTCGACAGCGGGATACTTACTGTAAAAATCTGCAGGATACTTACTGTAAAAATCTGCAGGATACTTTAGGACCCCGCTCGACAGCGGGATACTTACTGTAAAAATCTGCAGGATACTTTAGGACCCCGCTCGACAGCGGGATACTTACTGTAAAAATCTGCAGGATACTTACTGTAAAAATCTGCAGGATACTTTAGGACCCCGCTCAACAGCGGGATACTTACTGTAAAAATCTGCAGGTTACTTTAGGAGAATTTTTTGAATTTTTATTATAAGTATTTTTTGAATAAATGCAAATTATATAATATATTATAGAGCAAGTGTATAAACAAAAACTCAACTAATATTATGAAAATTGAAGGTCTAAACAATATGAAACAAAATAATACATTATCAAAGACAAATTAAATTTTAGCATCACAACAACTATAACCAAGAAATTTAACAAAACCGTAAATCAGTCAAAGTGAAAAGGGGGGACAGTTCCCCCCTTCAACCCCCCTTTCAATCAGCACCCCGTCCCAAAAGCAAAGCCGCACCCAGACCCAGTCAAGCAGAATAACCTATGGAGATGATATTATGACAACACACTCGGTTCTTTTAAATTTGCGTGATTTGAGTTTTATGCTCGCACCACTATTGAGTTTTATAATATTTGTAAGAAATGTTGAAACTTATCTTATGCCAATGTAGTAATGGTATTAAAATATATTTAAATTAATTTGCACTATTAATGCTTCAGCTAAAAAATGATGCTAATCCTATGTAATAATAAAAATAAGAATATTATTTTTAAGAACTTTCTACATATCCTATACAAAATAATCAGCCCAATGATTCGTGGAATGATAATATAATCCTACTGCAGTTGTATATTTTATTATGTTTATTGACAACTCAACTATTTTCTGTTTATACCTGAGAGCTGATAAGGAATTGTAGACTCAGCCAGCAGCGCTGCTCCTACAAGGCAAAGGCAGGCAGGAGGGGTTTAGTCAAAGTCAAGAAATTCCGCCTGGATGGAATTCGATCTAAGACAGCCCTGCACTCCACCGTTCCTACTCCACAGCTAGCTGCTGCAGCTCATGCAGGAGTTGTTATTATACCATTGCTTTACATTTCGCGACAAAATAATGTCAAAAAACTAAATAATATATCTAATACCACACATAGAATCGATCTGTTATTTTGTAACGCGATTATGAACCACCAAAGCAATTTACTTGTAACATTTCAACAAAATCGCCAGGCGGGAAGTGCCTGAACCTAGATAATTATCAGTCAGTCAGTCAGTCAGTGTTATATATCCTGAGATTTTTACAGTAAGTATCCTGCAGATTTTTACAGTAAGTATCCTGCAGATTTTTACAGTACTACTAGGATCGGCATGCTGCATTGCAGCTGCATTTTTAAGAATGCTGTGCCGGCTTGTCAACAAAATTGCACCGCCACAACTCCCTATCACCCATGACATTTGCTAGATCATCCGCATCTTTAAGGCCAGTGTCCTTTAAGATGCGTCTCAAGAAAGTCATAGGCTGTCCACCATGCTTATTCACTCCATGAGGCTGCCAAAGTACAAGATTATGCACTGGCTGGTCCTCACGGCGAAAGCAATGTCCTGCAAAGCGGAGGCGATTTTGTTCTAGTGTCAAGCTTGGGGGAACCAATGAGACACCTCCAATGTTATATAGTGTCTGGTTGAAGATGTGTGCATTGTACTTGACACAATGAACCCGGCGTAGCATTCTTGTGAATGTGCCATCCAGAGATTTGGTGTCCTCAGCAGTTAGAGCCCAGCATGGACTCCCGTAGAGGAGTACTGGAACTACTGCTGCTCTAAATAATCGGACCTTAAGTTTCCGATTAATTCTCGGTGACTTCCAAATCCTGGAAAGCCTATTCAAGGCTGCCCATGCCTTTCCCTTACGTATTCGAAGGTCCTCACCTGACTTCCGGATCCATGATCCCAGGTAACAGAAGTCATC